>JAVFBW010084168.1:0-10174 GCA_034783835.1 Mopalia ciliata
TATCTAGAACATAAGATGATTTTTCGATTTTAATTGATCTACATCCCTGTGCCAGTGTGATTGCTTTTAGAAATATTAGGGCTTGTCGTGACAATGACTTGAGTATTGACAACCAATAAAGACAGGACAACCAGAGGACCCAATATCAATCCATTACACAAATATCAGCTTAATGTTGCCCCTTAGTTTCCAGCGCCAAGCCAACAGCGAGCTCCTTCCTTCATGGAGTAACTTCACGCATGACTAATAGGCTCTGGAGATATCAAATGCAGCCCTGGTGTCAATACCACATAAGGCGGTTGTCAATTATTTTATCCATGGTCACTCGACCTCGTCATTTCACCATATAAGATGTAATAGGAGTTTTAATTGTTAATTTGTAATCATTGGAGAGAAGCCTTGGGTTGAAGAATACAAATGTCAGTCATATAAATGGAAACCAATACAACGTTACAATCTGCGAAGTCAGATGATTTATCTAAATTTCACATAGATTTACGAGAATGTGAATATATGTAGGGAATGTGTGCTAAATTCATACTAGTCAATCAAGCAATCATTTGTCCAGTAGACTTGACGGATCGTTTAATACCGTTGTCGTATTACCTGAGCCTTGGCTTGTTCTCCCACTAAGATTACATCTCTGGTGGCGTCATGTATAGGAATATCTGATATATATATCCCTTCACCCAGCAGCTCTTCCAGCTTCTCCACACAGGGGGAACCCAGGAATAAGATCGAATCAGATTCCTCTATATATAACATCTGGCCTTTTAATGTCATACTCTGCAATATACGGATCAGGTTAATAATGAATTCTAAAGTATGCTTTATGTCCAGAGAAGCACGAACAAAAGACATGTGGCATAACACAATTAATTATGAAAAACCGAAAGAAAGCAAGACACCGTTGAGGCACATATATAAACTTGGTGCAAAACATGTACTCAAGCCTCACTTCGAAACACATATCAACTGCAAATTAAGATATATTTGTCGTTTTAGTAAGTAGTTTCATTATAGGTGTGTAGGTATGTTTTACTGTGTGATAGATCTCCAACAATTATACTTACGTTATTTTACGACTTTCGTATGAATCCAAGCTAGTTTTCGAGTTATAAATCTTGGTTTGTAAAGAAGCTGCCATGATAAAAAAAAAATGTTACCTTTTCAGCATTTGTTTTCAGTCGGCTCAAAACCGTTGTAGACAATAAAAAGCCTGAATTGACTCTAGATAATATTGATGAAAATGTGGCCGGGATATCAGGTTTTAGTATTTCAAAATACTTTTTAAAATCCATTCCTCTACTCTTTAATTCATGTGACACCATTTTGATTAGCGCTTCACCGAGTTGCGATATGTTCATATCTCTGTCAACCATTATGTGAAAGGGGAATGATTTACAAAATGTCACAACACCAATTTTGGAGTCTGTGGTTTTCGTTGACAAAGATGGTGGATTCGCACAAAGGATGCTCAAAGTGTCATTGTTATTACTGTCACTGAACACAGTTAATACATGGTGGTGTGCACTATGAAGTTTCCTCGGTGTTATGTTAACGTGCACATCTATGTTAAACACCAGGCTTGCCATTGCTTTAATCATACCACCCACGAATGGAACAAGGTATTTCCGTTCGGTATAGTAATGTAAAGTGAGCTTGTCGCGATCATTGCCGCAGCGAAATGAGGGAAGTTTTTGTCCTTGGAACCTGGGGGAGAGTTTAATATGGTCGTGTAATCCGTCGAGATTACTAAAGAATTCCCACAGGGTACTGCCTAATGCCCGCAGAGATTTACCATACTCAGCTAGGCACAAATGGAAATATTCCGTGCCGAGATCTTGCATAAACGTGGAGTAGTTGACACCTGCAAATAAAAGGCTTCATCAACAAAATATAACAATTTCACTTAGACATAAGTATGTACATTTACCTATAAATTCTTAATGCATTCTAAAGAAATGTTCTATGAGGTAGCGATTGTGTTTCTCAAGACTGTGCTTTGTGCCAGTGAGAACACAATCCGAGAGTCTATCACACGATCTGAGTATGTAAATCTACCGTTGAATCTTAGCTTTTGATAAAGGCACGTCCCAGCCAAACACTACTCCGCTTGACCAACATCAGTAAATTAACATCATTATATTGACTATGGCGCAGTGTGATCTCTTTTATCTACTTAATCAATACTAGATCGAAACGCGGCTAATTTACTGGTGGAACGTTTCTTGAAGATTAAAGTGCCACCAAGCAGCTGTAAGTATGTTCTACACATTCAGATTAAGTGTTAATAGAACCCAATTCGACCAGAAGCTACTTTGTACTAGGAGAGACTAATCTTCAATCTGATGGAATGCGAGCGCTGTGCCAAAAGAAGGGGTTACTTGAATCACGTAATTCAGCCTGGAATCATTCTTGGTATTTGGCATGGCTTTGACTAGTCTGATGGATTGTCTAGAAGAATGATCTCACCAGTGACAGCAAGGCTACCGTAGACGGCCCTCGTCAGCGCCTCCTCATCCAGCGCCTGGCTCAACTGCTCCACGTCTATGCAGGCTCTCTCGATGGCATTCCAGTCGTTGCCAAGTTGTTTCCTGAAGTAACAACAACCAGGTCAACAATGGTAATCATAGTAACCCGTTTAATTCAGCATTGATATTTACCTTTTCAATAAAATGCTGCAATGCTAAGATAATCTCTATAATGTGTGTGTGGAATACACCAGGATATTTCACAATGTAGCATAATGACGAACTGATGAGCATTTTTACTTTCACGTCTTTATTAAAATATTTACTTGAAATGAATTTACAAAAAATAAATATGGTTTAATCTTACCTAATTTTCATTCGTTGTGTCACGTCATATTTTGCCCAAATGTTAAGCAAGGCTCGGTTTACAAAGCCAGTCTGAAAAAAAGTGGAATTATTTTGTTCATGCTTGAAGCCAATGAAAAAAACAATAAGGAATAGTGTTTACATCATCAGAGATTGTCAGCATATTTGCTTTTGTCGACGTGCATTGAATGATAAGAAAATGTTACTCAGAAAGTTGATGATAGTGGTATAATTGCTTAGGGTTTATTCAGACTGCTGGTTTTGTATCTCGACTATGTAAAACACTAGTGTGTGCTTCAACACATCAGCAGATATGCGTTCAGTTATCATATTAGAAATTATATACAAAGAAATTGTGAGAAACATTATTCAGATAATTAGTTTACATATACTTTGAATACATCTTGTTCCTGTTACATGCTTATCACCCTTTTTACAATGCGGGTGGTTGGCTGTTTTCCTGGTGCTTTCTCTGGCGCACATTCCTATGAAATAACTTACTGGTGCTTTTAGGGCTGGTAGGCATCACCAAGCCGATCTTTTTTTAGGTCTATAGTGCCTTGTGTCTTGTTTTTGTTTGTTGACAATCACTTCAATATATATATATATATATAGATATATATATATATATATATCTTGTAACAAAGCAAGGCAATTACTTTGGAAACAGTTTGAGTTAGGTGTTTAGAGCTTCAGTACAAGTCCCATGACTGTTAATTATTGCATAGATAAGCCTCGATGGCCATTACAAAATAATCACATAAGTGAAAATATGTCCCTTAACTGCGTTGAGGAAGATGAATAAAAAGGAGCTTAATAAGAAAAAAAGACTTTTCATTGATAAAAATGAGACATACGAGATTACCCGATTTAAAGGGGTCATTAATTGTATAAGACTAAAAAAAATTAGCATGTGGTATCCAGCACCTTATTGTTTCTTAGTTAGTATATATACCTATATAAAGTTGAATTGTAATCGTTTTATCTATCCTGTCAGGCGGTCTTCATCGGGTTATAAACTACCGGAAATAACTATATGCGTGTTTATATCGCATTTGAACAGCACAAACGTTAATATTAAGGTTAATCTTATTTAACCAAGAAAACCAAATATATCAATTAATGTAATGTATTTATCTGACGACCTTATTTTGACTTTCTGAATTATTAATTTTAAAGTGATATTCAACCGGTAAAACCAAAGCAAAAGGTAACAAGCTAAGGTTTTTAGACGAATTATATTGTAAAAAAAAAAACATTCATACAGCCTGTTGTAATTGGGAACTAATTATAGTGTTTATTTTTCTACAAATAAAAACACATTGAAGTTGTGCCGGTTAATTAAAACAGAAAAATCAAGTAAGTTCTAGACACACTTGTTGAAGAGATTATAGTCACACGGCGTAGTGGGTAACGTACAGCATCTCCACAGAAGGTACTGTAGGTGTGTTTTAGTTATATACTTTACATATTATTCGAGTGATTAATTTTTTTATCATATAAACGCACACTCCGTCTTTTAGCCAATCTACCATTGGTCATGGAATTAAAAAACACAGTCAACATATTAAATAATCCACTTGTCTGTGTATGTTTGAAAGAAGCCAACTGAAGAATAAATGGTGAAGCTACAAAATAAACGGAACAGTGGAATAAGTTTATACGTGGTCTTCAATGGGACCGTAAATGTCATGTATGCAAACACGAAGAAGACAAACAAATTGTTTTATTCCATCATATGCCATTTGGCAAACCGGTCTTAAGTTAGCTTTATTGGTCGCCTCGATGACAGGAATATTGGAAGCACGTTGGTATTTAATGGAACTCATTAGACAAGAGTTATCAGACACTTGATCACCCGGTTCGAAGGCGCACTGACTGACAACAAACTAAGAATTTCTCCATTAATGGTAGTGTTCAGCAGATAGAATCCCAAGTATGTCAAGTACTATCCTAGGGCAAGTTCAGACAAGACAAGTTATATGATACTCGATTGCCTTTCTTGTATTTTTTGCACTAAATTGAATGATATTTGTTTTCACTCTGATGTGAAATAGCAGACCATAGTGGCTGGAGGCAATTCTATAACCCGTCAGAACGAACTCAACAAGACACTAAACAACTGAAAGATAGCAGCCTTTAACGATATCAGCCAACAGTTTAGCGTTGGATAACTGGTTTCCTAACACGTCCTCTCAAAGTGACAGTCCTAAGAGCAGTAATGTGTAATAAACAAAAATAAAAGCGATAAAATTCAATTCTAAAAAGGAAAGCTGTAAATCCAAGAGTATGGCTCCGTCTTCTTTTAGTGACGTATCCGGAAATATTTTCCCCTGTATTCGGTTAAGTTATTCGTCATTATTCCATAGCTGAGGCATGTTCCAACTGCAAATGTATCGAGCGCAAGCAGCCTGAAACTCTATACTCTATTGTATAGCTAGTTCTATTCCGCTTTTAGGTTAGTTCTTCGGTATAAAAACAAACTGAAATCACACGTCAGTGACCAATACGATTTAACAGTGAAATTCATGGAAGCACATGTAGTGATCCGTCTATTTTTCACGTAAATTGTGTGCACTCATGTTCTAATACAGTAATTACCCTATATAGAAATATATTTTTATTTAGTGATGAAGTGCATTGTCAATGCGCATGCTTAGTCTTACAATATACGCGTACTAAATTCTCCCGTTAAGAAAGCTTCCCATTATTTAACGCATATTTGACTGTGCGATATAGTTTATCTGTAAATATTTACACTGGGCTGGTGTAGTTTTCACACAGCCATTAATCGTGTTTAAATAACTTGAATTTTACCGTGTGCCCCCATACAGCTTGGTACACAGACTGCTCAGCCAGCATAACAGCTTGTCAAATACTTCGTGTTTTTCATCTGTACTTTCCAAGCTCTAAATCGACATTGTTAAACAGGATCTCTTAATGAATTACTCAGATCCAAAGTGTTCTAGAGTAAGCTATTTGCTAAATATATGGATAATTAAGAGCGGTTTCATTAAATAATCGATCTAGCCACACCGATCTCTTTTATTAGCTTCTATCATCGTTTGGTTTATCAGTTTCCGTGAATGCTTGTAATATACCAATCTCTTTTATCTCCTCATGTATCAGGTGTTAAATAACCTGAAACCAATTAATCATCTGCCAATAGAAACAGGTGCTGAGCTCATTCACACAGCACACCACTGTAGTGTGTAGGAAATAATTGCTTGTCAATGTACATGCTTATCAAATATCAATACATTTTAATAGTGAATAAAAAGCCAGAGTGCACGTATGTCTGTTGAAACGGATGTATATTGTTCGTACTGAGGAGTTTATTCCAACACGCCACCACCAACTCACTAAGCCACATTAACCTCCGAAAAACACACCTTGTCATTTGTAACTAAACCTGTAGACACAAACTAATTATATACGTGTTTGATAAAATCCACCAATGTTCGATCTTGTCTTGCCACTTGTTTAAATGATAAAGCTTAGTTTCATTTTACACCTGTGACCTTTGTAAATGGCATAAAGGAGATAAACTCGTTTTAAAGCCACAAAAGCCTAAACTAATGAATGTATAATCGATGAACACGATCGAACGATATGATAAACAAGAGTATTTGATGCTTTACTAAATTGATATGTTAATTATAACTGATTAACAAACGATATATAGCGGGTAGTAGCGCAGTTTATTCGCTATCTTAGTTACATTTTTATTTTAATCGTTTAATCTTACCACCAAAACAAAAAAAAGGATACGCATGGAGATATATTGATATAGTGACCAGTTAGAATAGTTGACTCAGCCGACCATTCTGACACGATAGGTGGGGATGGTCTGATAATAATTTGCTTTAGTAAACCATCAACAACAAATTGATATAGATATTTTAAGAAAAAGAGTAACTTACTGTTGGTAAAATCAGAGCTCCAACTCCTTCAATCAAACCAGCTAAATCCAACTTCCTTTCAGAAGAGCAATCCGTTGCTTCATCGGACCCTACCGAAGATGTCGTTGATATGTTACTTATTTTTCTCTGTTTGTCATCCGATCCTTTTGGTCCGTTAGACGTCTCGCCTGTAGACTTCTGCGATTCCCTCATCAGTGAGCTAAAGGGGCAACTCATTGTGCTTACTCATCTATAGCTTCATACAGACGGGATGAATTGTGTTATTGTATATGTAATGGTGTAATAACACTGTGTCAGTCCATAAAAGAAAGTGCCTGGCGACTGCCACCGAAATCCGTCAAGTTCATTCCCTCTTTGAAGACTGTGCATGTCAAAGACTAACCATATTGTGCTACACACGGCCAAAATAACTTACAAATGTTGTCGTTGCTCAGACCGTAAGAGCCTATGAACAGGGCTGTTAGTAGTCACACTTAATTTCCTACAGTAAACATGAAGTACGGTACACTAGGGAAGGAAGGGAAAGTGGTTGGCTGTCGGTGAAGAGCACAAAGTTGGCGACCTACAAGAAACACGGCTGCGTGGCATGGGGCGTACTAGACCGGCCTTGTAAGGTACGTGTTTCTCTGTTCCCCAGAGCATTGATCGTAATATGGAGAGAGCTCGATAAACGTTATGTAGGAGGAGGCCACATTCTATTAAGCAGCGCCAATCAGACGTCTGCTCCTATCAGTCTTTTATCAACACATGCTTCTCTTGAATTTTATCACTATTCACAGCAGAGATGTCTCATTAAATATTTACCCTGCTAGTCAAACTTACAACCAAATACAGGACGTAAACATACTTTCCAAACAAAATGACAGACGATTGCTGCGGGACAAATGAAACCAGGAAGAACGGTGTTTTGTTAACTTAATTGCTGCGAGCTATGATTTCAAGATTATCGTTTCTCGCCTAAAGAGCCAGTGGCCCGATTCACTAACCATTGAACAACGGCGGTGGGCTCTAGATTATCGTCCTTAAGCGCCATCATCTAAATGAAATTATCGAAATACCGTCGATGAGTGTACTATTGCCGTCATGCTAATTGTCCTCGACTGTTTTGCTTGTTTTTTTTTATACTCAATATTATTACTGAGAGTATCATCCTAAACAAACGCAAGGGGGAAAACTTGTAAGTGCCCAAATTGCCCTCAGCGTGTGTGTTTGTTTATGGTTGGCTTGTTAGCCATTATCATTTGTGCATTTATGGTTTCATTTAATCAAACAATGCTGGTTTCGATGCCCCCAAAAAAGAAGCAGGTGGATGGCAGAGAGCTTCTTGTTGTACTTGTGCTTTGGAAGCTTATGAACATATGCCGATCTTTGGTTAGGGTTTTTCTCTCTGATTGTTATTTCGCGTCTTTGTTCATTGCCCGCGGTGTCGATGGTAGTTATTGGACTAATAGTGAAATAATAATAAGAACGGTGCTAAACCCGATTCAGACAAACCCTTCCCTATCCTTTTAGATAAGCGGGATTAGTATTATTATACTTGATTTATAGCAACCTAACCTTTACTTTAAACAGGCCAGGCTTATAGGTATGCCTGATGTTTGTAAATGGGTTGAGCTTTTCGTTAAAGGTACAAAAAACAACAACTACACGAAATCGTATGCCTCATTGGTTCCTTTGCTTGCGGTAAACTGTCACGTTACTTAAGCCAAGCGTTGTAGACCTATTCACAAGTGTACTGTCGTCATGCTCCCTGTTGATGAAGTGATTAAATGTGTTCTCTTCACGCCGCCAGGTCTTATTGGTCCCAAACGGCTCAGGTACTCCCAACTACACTCACCACGTGTATGGTCGTGTATGGGGTCGAGTGATCATAGCAAATCAGGGCCAATATGTTTGATTATTTTGGATTCTGGCAAACAAACAGTGTCACGTAGACGAAACATATTCACTCTCTACAAAGCAAATGACAAGATAAAGATGGTGAATTTGAACAAAGTAATTATGACTAAATCAATAATTAACTGGCAAAATAATTTGCCACACATTGATAGTCTCTGATCTTTGGTTCGTCCTATAAAATTGTCCACGCGCTCAATATCTATCTTATCTGAACTAGATTATTTTCTTTATCCCAGTAAAGTAGAATCAATCAGACTAGTATATCTGTGTAGAGATTCTGAGTCTCCATATCGACTAGTGTCGCCGATGCAATTATCAGCAGAGACCCGTACGTTCGGGATGAATGGAAAATGGAATGAACTCTGCTCTCTGCCAGAGATGTCAGGTAAACCAACAGTGACCGCTAATTATCTTCTCTGTGCCAAGGGATTTCAAACTTTAAATAACTGCTAAGTTGTATAGACTATATACTCTAATGGAAAGCCTTTTGTTCGCATACGTCACTGCTATGAGCAGGAGGGTCTGCCAGTTGCAATGCTGTCCTTTCAGTTAAGGTAGACATGAAGCTGATGTATTTTGTGATTCATTTGTATATTGCTTCTTGAGGCTGATCTGTCTAGTCTTGTCTTTGTCATTGTGCCGTTAAGTCTGGATAAAATGAATAAAGAAATCATTGCAGTAAAACTTATAAAGTTTATAAAGTGTTTTTAACCAAATCAATTAATCAATCAATCAATCAATCAAAGTCTAAACCCTTTCCCTATTATTGAATTATTATCTTTTTGCAAGCAGCTGTTTTTAATGAAAACTCTTCCCGTGAAGTTTGTCTTGTGGATTCTCATTGATTGATGTGCTTCTTTAGACTTCCCCTTTTATAATATGTTCTATTAACCAATTATTTGTCCGTGATCAAGGGTATGTCGCTGCGTACCTTTGTTTAGATATGTGGATCAATACATCTTTATTACTTGTTCTCTGGCATACCGTGATAGATATATGTTTCCGTAGAAGACATTCGATGATTTGTTTAATATGAATATCCTGATCTCCAGAAGTTCGATGGCAACATTGATATAGGGCAATAGATATCCGTATTGATGGAGATTTTTATGCAACCACCAGTTATTATGAATCGACTCTACTTAACTCTTGCAGCAAGAAAAAGGTAAGATTGATTGGTGAAGAGAATAGGGCCAGACAACTTGAACAGTTTGAAGATATGAACCTATCCAGATACAAATATGATTATGATATGATATGATGCTATGATGCCCAGGTTTGGCGATAAGGTCAGCAATTGGTAGGCCTTTTACTTATCCACGTTACCTTATTACACAAACTGACCGGTGATTCGGGATACAGTCTCATTCGGGTTCTTATTTTTTGCAATACTGATTTTTTTCTGTAATATATGTCGGGGTTTATCGACCAAATGGTTGAATTCTTCATAATTCCAAATAGTTGTGGAATCAATGACGAACGTGTAGTCTATCTTGCATATGAAATGGCGCA
>JAVFBW010084168.1:10184-26945 GCA_034783835.1 Mopalia ciliata
TGTATGCCAATATTAGGATAAGATAATATTTGATTTGTAATAACTAGAATCGCTTTTGTCAGAACCATTAAATTTAACTTTTATTCAACGTAAACAACGAAACGATGTATTGTTATGCTGCAGTTTAATTTCTTCACCACTGGTTGCCCTGCCTAATGTAGTGTCCAGTTAATAACAGTCTCGTCCCCATGGTATCCAAGATACGACTATGTGCTGACCATTTAGAACTATTTTCTCAGATAATTCTATATGACGTTTAAACAGTTTCACGGTTAAAAGAGAGACAATTGGTTTTAAGTTAACCAAATCACCCCCTAGCGTGGTTGATTAACTGTCATTAAGTGACCGTCTTGACCTAGTTTGGTGTTTACTATTGTACTCAATATGAACCGCTTATTAGAATGGAAGGGTTCAGAACAGACTATGTCAGGATCTATTTAACTAAATTCACAGGTGGTTTGATTGAAGTTTTAAGTCGTGCTGGGGAGTTTTTCTCTTATATTATATGCGGTACACTTAGCGCAACTATCTGTCGAATACAACCAGGTGTTTTCGCTGTTGGAATTAATGTTCCTCCAGTGCAAACGCGGCTTCATTTTGCTTCATTTTCACGATTTCCGAGTGTCCGCCTTGGTGAACTTTTAGGTGTCGAATACTTAGCTGGCCATTACAAGCGTTTGCTTTCATGCATAATTCATCGAGGTAGCAGTTCACTTTATTGCACGTAATGAATTATTAAATGGCACACAGCAAGACTGTAGCACATTTAACTTTCGCAGCTACATCTGCTAACTATCGCCGTATGATATGAATGCTGATAGAATGTTATAAAAGTAAGTACTGTTATGAACGCCAATCCAAGCACGACATTTGAAGTATAACATAAAGTAACCAGTGCATTTTTGAATGGCATCCACGGGTGTCGGTGTTGCCATGTTGTTAGATACATAAACATTTTTAACGTAAGTCCACTGTATTTTGTTTGGTGCTTAAGGTTTTGAGAGAGATCACTTTCCGTAACTTAAAGCGATACTCCGTGCTGTAATATAATGCATATAGGTAAAACGGGCATCATTTCTTGTGTTCAATTCTGCTCTCTAAATTTCGAATCGAGCTATATTCATTTTATGCTTGGATCTTAAACAATGGGTGATACACAAACTACAGTCAAATTTATCCACACGGCCATGTCTATGTACTTTTATCATTAAGCAGAAGAGCTCCACAAATATTAACCAATCAAATATCTTTCTTTCCCAAAAAGTGCCTACGTCACGATACCTTTAGAGTCGACTGTTTAAACCTTTGAGAGTTCACCTATATAGGTCATTGGTTCACACATGTTATTAACCCGTAACGCAAAAGAGTGTTAATCGCGTGACGTCAGGACAGAGCTGGCCACGCCCAAAATGTCAGCCGCAAGTGGTAGTAGGAAGGTACATATCTGTAACCCTCAGGTTATTTTATGAAATCAAGAAACCATAAGTCGATGCCATATTTAAATATATTTAATGGTAACCTTTCAAGGAATATAGGGGTCATTTCAGCCGGGAGTATCGCTTAAAGTGTGCTGCACAGGAGCGATTGTCCGTGTGGCAAGCACATAAGTTTTACATCCAATCAGTAACTGAGATAGAGTCACATAATTTTTTTAAAAATATTGACGCATGTATAATAAACTAACTGTGCTGATAATGTTTAAAATCAATGCAATTTTCAATGAATGCACCATTAAAAATACCATGCTAAGTGTAAGTCACGTGGTATAGATGTCAGCTGATTTTGGAAGAACTGCCTACTCAGAATCAGGCTATGTGCGACAAAAGCTGTCGCCGACGGACAATCGCTTTCAATTATTCTCCGGCGGAGAATTATTCGTGTGCGGTAGGCCTTTTGTCACTTGAAATTTGGTATATCTTTTTTTTCAAATGTTGTTGTATCCTTTTAATACAGGATTGTTACGTTGAATCAAACTCTGTTGGTAATTTAGTTAGCGTCTTTACTTGCAACACAGATTGTCACAAAATAAGGCTAACAGGCTTACTTGTAACAAAACTATCAGAAAACACGCATTCTCACCAACAGGTCTAACCTCGGTTTTGTATTCATGGTCACCAAATATGTGTTTGTAGTGGCTTAGTAGTTAAAACTATGTCGCTGTCAATGATGTGAGTATCCTGTTAAGATGAACCTGTCTACACTCACGTTGTGGCATTATGGACTTGACTGGTCATCATAACAGCTTTTGTCACCAATGTGTTTATGTTTTATTCACTAGACCTTTTTCGACCACAGTAGAGATTATATTATGACAGCAAGTGTATATTTAGTGTTAATAGAAGAACATACAGAGGGGATTCATATCAAACGGCAGAATCGATAATAGTTACGCCTTTCTCGTTGCTTACCTTCGCTACAATGGGATGTGACTATTCCAGCGAAATGTGAAACGTTATGCTGACACAATGGTTATACTCATAATAGGACTCGTGAAGGGAATGTTCTAATCTGCCACCATATTGTAACCATCTATTGTTTGCTTGGATCATTCAGTAGTAGCATTGTGATTACGACTACTTTAACAGCAAACATGGAGCACTCACACAATAAATCTATTCAGTTAACACAAGAAGTATTTGAGAATGACGCCCATTGCGTCTGGCGGAAAAAAAACCAAGTTTAGCTGACACCACAGCGCTAATAGAGCTCTCGTATTTAAAATGCTCTCTGATCGAGTGGCAATGCTACCCATGTAACGTGCTATGTGACACATGCAGAAAAACGTGGTTAAACAAAGAACGATCGACAAACAATTTGTCTTCCATTACCTTGTTTTTAGTTCCCTTATCCGTTTTTTCAACAATAATTACACAGTTTACCTTACAATACATTGGCCTTTCACGTGCAATGTTGTTTCCATATAAGCAGAGCAGCTAACTTTAAATCGCATCAGAGTTGTGTCGCCCGAATGGTTAGCTGGTTACAGTTAGGATACAATCCACAATGATATACTAAAATTACCTTAAGTAAGTTATAAGAAAGCCGCATTTTAAAGAAATAAAATAACGAGAAACTAAACTTATAATCGCTATGGAACTGCGGGCTTGAGTAACATCTCCCTGTAAATGTCCGCACCTGCGTCACTTGAATGGACATGCATATATAGGAGATTGATTTTTGAGCTGGTATAGTTGGTCAGTATTGATTACAGTAAGACCATTATTTACTCACACCCGTACTGTAATGGACTACATTCAAGAAATACTCTTGTGTTACTAGTCGGTTGGCTTTTGGTTGATTGACATAATGTTAACATCATGTCCCACTGGATAAAAACAAGTGTGTGATAAAATACAATGTGTCTAAATTTAAGATCCAAGGTGAAATGCTTAATCTTCTGACATATTTAAAATTGTTAACACTTATGATTGACCTTTAAAGTCCAATTAATTGCTTTTTTAATGTTTGTCCCTGAAAGTGCCACTGATTCGAACAATGTTTAAATATGTGATATATATATATTTATATTGCCGAAATGTTTGCACCCTAGCATAACTGAAAATCGATTTCTTTACAATGTCTTTAAGTGCCCTCGATCGAGACCAGAAGTAATGAATACAGGTTGTATTAAACTTGTTTGTAACTTGTCAATACCTAATACACTCTTAAACGGTCAAGTACTATAAAAAATATTTCTACTCCCTAAACATGGAAGCTGATAGATGAATGATGGTTAATGTATACTCAAATAACTCACATTCCCAAGCTTAATTAAAACCCCATTCTTCACTTTATATACTGGATAGGATGATTTCATTGAAGATGCGGCACAAGTGTTGTGTTATCATGTATACGTGTTGGCTGTGCGGCTTATCACGTTAGACCACACACCAACCCCCCAAGCTATTTGCATCATAATGACGAGATATTTTAGAGGAATTCATGTGTAACATTTGCTAATAGCACTATTAGGCCTTTTGGAAGGACCAGCTCTTAGCATTGGGAATACTAACGACGCTAGGGATGTTAAAGTTGTGGAGGTGATATCGGCACGTCACATCAGTTCGTTTTTTTTAATGGTTGAGTACCGGTTTAACAACATGCTCATCATTTGATCTGAGTTACCACCGAGTTGCGAGAGCATCAGACACACACATTGGGGAAACTCATATTGATAGCATTATAATGGTGGTATATTGTGACCCGTGATACGAAGATGTCCTGCATCAGAAATATGTTAGCATTATATCTAATATTGTTGCAAATTCTCCGATTATTGGGCCCGTTTGTGTGCTGATGTACACATATGCTTCAAACAGTGTACACTGAAACTCAACGCACACGAAATACCCCCGATGCTTGAACTGAATCGCTTGAAAAGTTATCCTTTATGTTCATATTTGTATTGACAAGTTCGTGGACCCACAGACATAAACACATAATAACGTAGCTTTTTGTTTGCGAATGAAGGGATGGGGTTCCAGTTGCCCAGGCACTCTCGTGGCTGAGGAAGTAACAATAAGCCAACGACTTGTGGCGTTTCTTGCGTGTTCTTAATGTATTGGCTTATCATCGTGTGTTGTCAGTGCAGTGAGCATGAAGGAGTGTTTCATTTTAGATTTATATAGGAAAAGATAGTTTGCCGATAAAAAATACAACCAGTGATACGTATGAAAAGTTAAAGGAAAGTGGGATTTAATTATCTGTAAGTTGGCAGTCACCATTTTTTATAACATATATGAAGTCTTGCCTGCCGATAGTATGTGGTGTTTTATTGATGTGGTGCATACACTATTTGGGTAAGCGTTTTCCTTGGCCTCTTTACTAAGATATCTTCACCATACACTGGTCAAAACTGTTCAACATAAATAAGGCCCCCGACCGTGGTTCGCTTTTGGTCCTACTGACCCTACTTCGACATCCCACTCATGGATTCGAGTCCGTCTTCCGTCTTGATAAGAATAAACAGTTTTTTGCCCTTTTCTTAATTGTCTTTGATGACTCGAATGTATGCAGAGAGAGCTCCGTCCGTATCATCCGATCTGCCCTGGACATATTGAAAGTAACAAAGTATACTCATATAATTGACTTTGTTACTTTGAATATGTCCAGGTGATTGTGACAGAGAAAGTATACTCATATAATTGACTTTCTCTCACAATCACTCAGGTAAATTATGCACTGGACTCAGTCCATTAAAGATCAGGTGGAACTATGACGTTTCCAAAATATACACATGGCGAGTTGAGCTAAACATAACAAGACAATTTGGTTGACACATATCAGTGAATTTACAACTGATTAAAGAAAAACATATAATGTCCTGCAAGTATGTGGCATGTAGCTTACACAAGTCTGGATTCATTTTTCTATAAGCCAGATGCTCATTTTAACATCGGATCTCTAAAGAATAAGTATAAGAGACATAGTGCCTCAATGTCACAACACATATTATCCACTCCAAATTATCCTTTATTAAAAAGTCAATCCTTAGATTGGATAATTTATGATTCAATAATATCATAATCACAAATACTACATCTATTAAATAATCGCTGAGGTTTTTAGCAAGTTTTATTTGTAAGCGAATATTCGATGCACTTATTTTGCCGAAACAAGTGGGTTTCCAGGCTAAACATTAATAATTCAATTTGTATATATATTTCAATTTGTATAATGTGTCAGCTGAACATTACTGCGTAGTTTTCAAATAATTGTTTGCGAAATTCAATAACACTGCCAGATGTAAATGAATTATGATTTTTCCAATTGCAGCATGTGTCACGTTTAATCAATACTGGATTTTAAGCAAGTTAAATATGGATAACACTTTTTTTTTTCACAACAGTTGTGAAAATCACTTTATGTGTGAGAACACGAAAACCGAATCAGTGCAATAAATAAATAAAAAAAACGTGATGACTAACACCACATGTCTTAAACTAAAGTTTAATTATTTCAGCCAGCCATTTAAACAAGATTATATGCAATTTCCAGTAGGATGATAGTTATTTTATCCACAAAAACCCATGTGTGACATTTGTGGTATTAGTTCGAAAGAAACTGAACAAGGACAATATAAACAAAAACATTTGATCTTTTTGTGTATGTTTACAATTCTCTTTTTATTCTATCCTATGTTTTCATAACCCACTCACTTCATTACCGATATAAACAAAAAATCGAGAATTCTGTTATGTTGGATCTGTTTTAAGTGGAGTTTGGGTACCTCTTTATTAAATTCCACATTGAAGCTACTACAACTTAGTGAAAGTTGTCGACAGTTTTCTTTTAAACGAGTAAAGAGTTAAAGTAACAAAGTATGTTTCATTAAATTGGTAAAGTCGACCTTCAAAAGAAAATCATTTAGGACTTCTTTTTTCTTTGTCGACTATGACTGGTATTTTAGATGGTATTTGCGATCACTCGCCAAAGAAGTGATCACATATTTATTCAAACAACCCTTCACTACATGTATATTCCAGTCTAATCTTTCCTTTAGATCGTTTGATAACGCTTATTACTCAGATAGGCATACTGACAAATCATAACGGTGGATTATTGTCAAAGAGTCCAATTAAAACTCGTGGCTAGTAATACATTTGTCTTATATCTTTCAGGTTCCTTGCGGTCTTCGTTATTATTGGTCGAGGAGTTTACGTTAAAGGTGAAGATCTGAACAACTCATGTTAGGTATCTAGTTGATCCATTAAACAGCTTGACATAATAAATCAATTAAAAAAACTCAGAAAAGACGCATTTTGACATTGTTTTTTTCTAATTAAAAGTATTCATTAATCCCTCCCTGCTCACAGCTTAGTCATTCAACTATTTGTCTATTTCTTATCATAAGTATTAATTAACACTACTGAATGACACAATAGATTGTAACTTTTATATTACACATGTATGATTCAGGGAAACTGTAATGAGCTCCTGTATAAACGTTTATTGATAACTCTGCTGTTAGGGCTTCTAGATCCGACATGTATGTATATTTGTCATTTGTTCTTTTTACATTACATTACATCCTGATGAAGACTGCTCAATATTGAGAATGTTAAGATGCTTCTTTTCGGAATCTTTTGAATGCTTTATTACATTAGGTAAATTAACACTAAATCGAGCCAACTGGCCAAGCGTTCTTAAAATGAAACATTAAACGAAGGATAATAGTTGCCCAAGTAACGGTTGTCTTATGTGTTAGACAAAATACAAAACAAATGCCCCATATTTGCGGTTAATGTTTTTTCTTCTCGTATTCTGCTTCCACAAAAAGATTCGAGCCGTTTTTATAAGATTTGATATGACATTTATTTATCACAAGACAACGCATAGCCAGATTTCAATTTCTGCAAATGAATAATTGAAGACAAAACACAATCTGTATGAGACTATTTTGATGGATTTATACCGCAAATGTATTATTTAGCTTTTCGTAGACATACCTGAATGGCCTGTCTTATATGTGATTAATACACTTCTCTATATGGAAGTCACCTGCAGCTCACTAGCATCTACATGATGTCCCCATAAACCAGCATGTTTTCCAAAGAAATTCTATTCGTTTCCTACACAATATAAACTTCTTCTGTTTAAATTGTTTATATATACATGTAATGAACACCAATAAAGCCATCAATATACTTTATACACAGTGTACCGCATAGTCTAGGCCTATTACTTGGTGTTACCTGGGATATAGCATTCTATATATCAGGTCTTACTCAAGCTCCGGATGCTGTGTTTACAACTGGAAATAAATTAGTTTAATTTAAACACTAGTATTATACATCCATCTCTCTGGTGATTATTGGCAAACAGACTATAATATATCACATCATTCACATTTGAATTTAACCAAATTGTGAAAACAATACGATTGCAAATTTACGGTACTATTGGGCTACATGTATGTAGGATATATATACTGAAGTCGAAAGACGATAATACAGATTCCATGCGTGTAGCTGATATCAATATGTTTAAAACGCCTAAGGAACGACTTAAAAAAAGTTTATTATAATATACAATAGCACATATTATCTACTGTGCAAACCAGAGGCCTAAATATATTCACTTGCAAGTACAATTATATTCAGTCAGGAATTAAAACGCATTAGACATCAGTTGGTCATTTCCTTGGAATAGTTAATTTTTTATGATGTCAATTTGAAAAGATCTTACGACCATTATTAGTCTGGTATGCAAACGTCGTTGAAATGGGTATCGATTCTTCACTTGCACGGTGCATTTATTTCATTTGGTTATATTGTAGTGCCGCATTTCTCATCTCAACACCGGTATTACTTTCTAGGCATCACAAAAGAGTTTTTTTCTACACGTTCATGTAAATTTGGCAAGATTGGCTCTCATTATAGCTTTTTTGATGAATCGGACTGCTATCCTAACACAACACAACAAAGAACTAATATTAAAAGGAACGAAATCTTCAGCTGCATGCATCAGTACGGAACGGCATTCACTCAAAAGAACCCTTAAGGCAGTTATCACTGATATTTACACTCCTAATGGCCCGCCATTGATGCTTCGCGAATGCACCATGTTATTATCAACAACTAAGTTAATCAAAATCACACTTATAGAATGCTGGCGTGTAACGGATGTAATCATGCATAGCTTTAGTTAAATCCCCCCAAAACCAAGTTTGTCTTCTCTGCACGCGTACTGTTTGTGTGAAAGGCTCAAATTGTCATTTAACCCGCTTTAAGCATGGATGCCAGTTTCTAACTGTTTATAGGCACTACTTGCTCTCGGATATCCAAGAACAATTCCTCCACAATAATGTTCAGTAATTCCAGTTGCCATCTGATTTATGATAAATATATTTTTTTGTTTTGTGGGAGGAAGTGTCGTAATTAATTGAAGAGTAATAGGCTTAATACATTTCAAGGATTTCTAACAAAACTAACAGTACGGCTCCTAACACGTTGCCGAGAAAGATTTGAATATTTAAAATTATTTGATGCAGATCTAATGGCAATGTGACTGACAATTCAAAAATATAAACGTATACAAGTAGCATTGATAAAAGTGAATATAACTAATGATAAAATTAAAACAAACAGTGTAGTTTTTAAGGTTATAAACATCAGTTAGGATGATATACATGTATCAAGTTTGGTAATGCATTTTAATTCCCCCTGCATTCCCCTCATAATATACTATTATGTTCTAAGAGAAACGGTTTCCGTCCATTATATCATCCTGTTTATTTCTTAGAGATCTATTAGTTTGTGACTCTATGCCACAAGATCCTTGTATTGTCGTTGCATTACAGATATGCCTTATCCATATGTAATGCAGCCTCGAGACATTTCCTGGAAATGGAAACGTAATGGCAACAGAAGTCTTAAAACTGATGTATGAAAAAAGGGAAAACAAGGATATAACCTCACAAATATCTGTCGTTAAGTCGACAGTTGTCCATTACCCTGACAGTTTAGTGATGTATAAATAAGTAATTTATCAAAGATTTCTCAAGAAGATTTTGTTTATATGCTTTGGCGGAACTCAACAACAGTTTCGTGAATAGTGTGTTTACAATTGTACAGTACAACGTTAAACTCCAATCAAACAAACAAAATACAATTGTACAAAATGAAGTCGATATTGTCGGTTTAAAATTGTGAGCGCCAGAATGTTTGTTTTGTTGTGGTGGCGGTTCCGGGGATGGGAATTATATTTATATCCATTAACACATTTTGTCCTCGGATATATTCCTGTGATAAAGATCTCTTGCTGGTTTATGTGTCCATTCTATTCGGACATAAACCTACTTTCATCAGCTGGACCAGCAAATAAACGCATTCTATATTTTGACATATTTTCTGTGTTAAATTGAACACATGATCATAAAAAAACTTCAATCATCTTACACGCATTTTATAGAGATTCTCTTGTAAGTTCTCAAATGTACTGCGCTCAAAACCTTTACATTTAACCTGAAGCCGATCTGTTTGTGATGTCTTTTAATCAACTTTTGTGGTTATCCCGTGATGTTTTTGTTTCCATCGACATAAGAGTGTATTTCATCAATAGTAATCTTGGACTTTCATTATGGCTGATAATATAACTGTAGTGTGACTATTCGTATTTGTAGGTAATCTTACATCTTAAATATTACCAGACGTAAATAAAGAGTTCATATGTGTTTCAGTTAAATTCGTCTCCTGCTAAACTTTTGGTTGTTTGATCGTGCAATCTATAGGTGTACAAGTTATGGTTGATTCTTGTCTGATGACATGAACGTTCGCACAGAGAATATGAATCAAATAGATCGATTGGAGGGAGAGAATCATGAAAGGTTGCAGCTCAGTTGGGCTGATTGTGCCCAGAACATTGTGATGGTCATTGGTCTAGATAATGTGTAGGCTTTCAAGAATATATAGAAACAAATCTAGATTTCGAGTATTTTACACTGGCTTACAGCTCCTGTAAACTTCGGTATCTTTAACAGCATGCGAGCCACCTCACAACCCACCTCGAGAAAGTCCTTCATATGAAGCAGGATGCTGTTTGTTAGGATAACCTTAATGTTTACAGTTGATCAAATCCAAACTGTATAGCATTCCGAGTGTAATCGCGGAATATATAGCTACAGCTGTCAATACAAAAACAGTTATGTGATGCAGTTGAGAAGGAGGCGATAAGAGAGTGTGTTAGTCATGCACAACTAGATTTGCAGCGTGATGTTAATCTATATGAGGTTATATCACTGTAAAAAGAAGTACAGAGCTAATCTAAAAAAGTCATGGATTTATCGAATTTCAAGCAGCAAGATTTTAACCATCTTTACTCTAAGCGTATCTTATAATGATGTGCTAAAAGCATTGTTAAATTGATGTACGTTGTCCGTCTAAACATATTGGGAGTTAAGTTAAACAAACCCGCCCCATGTTTCCTGAACCAATACCGTCCTGTTTGAAATATACTTTACGCTTGTTGATATCTGTTAAAATGAATAAATTTATTCAGCAAAATAATATGTACTTTTTTCGGGACGATTTCCAGATTACAACAGTTGTTTTGGTTTTCAAATGCATGCTGTTATACTGGGTTCACGCAATACATCTGTCTAATTTCAATGTCTTTCTGTTCTTAAAAATTAAATAATTCAGTTTTACAAGGCATGATTATATCACGTTTACACGTGAAGTTTCTCACGGAATATTTGAATATCGTATTAAAGAAAAAGCATTACATGTGGGAAAGAAAGATATGGTAAACTAATATTGTAGAAACATCTAAATATATGCGTTATTTCACAAGCTAATGAACAAATATAGCAATATCAATATTCGACTGAACGATCTCAAATTTTACATTTAAACGTTTCATGTTTGACGAAGCCGCTCTTGGTTCTTAAGGCAGTTTAATAAAATAGAAATAGTTGTATTTACTGTCTATATGAGAGTGGCATTTCGATTTAAGCATTTTACTGTTGTCAAATGTTACATCTTGATAAATTCTAAATGACGGAGGGGATTATATTTATAACTCCAAAGGTCAAGTCCCTCGTTTTTCTTTCCATTGCTTGCCCCGATTATCCTCTTGTCTATTGTGTCCGATTTTCATGACTAGTCTGACATTAGTGGGAGCTAAATATTCGCACCAACACCGAAAACCGTCAGCTCAACGCCAGTCAGAACAAGTGCGCGGTACTGCCAACTAAATTGATTTAAAGAACTGGAGTACAAAGCAAGTACAATTTGTAGGCTGCAATGTACTCCTTGCGTATCCAGATGAAATATGAATTCTTTCGGTTTGTTTATTTGCGTGGATCGAGTATGTGTATATGGCGGTAAATAGAAACAGCCAACCAAAAATACGGGTTTCATGAATGTTTACCCATCTCAACGAGATTTAGTCAAGTAACCTTCACCCTTTTTATCCCAGTATGGCTATTGTTGACAATTAATTTTAAATCAACGCCCTGTAAGTTCATGGTAATAATAGTTCGAACGCTCAAATGCATTTTTTCCGAATTATCACAACTTTTAAAAGATTGAAAAATTGAGAGCAATTAATAGTTTTGTTCAGAAGCAACTGGCCGACAATCATCTAAACCCATGGACTACGCCCAAAACTGTTACATAACAAGAAATACAGCTGAAGACGGGAGCTCTTTGCAACGTTCGAGAATTCTCGTTGTCACCATTCGTGCTGTATCTATTACTCGTACTCAGTACTCAAATCATTCGAGAGCATTGCTATGAGTCGTTAAGGCGACTTCACGACCTGTAAAGTGCTACTACGACTGGAACATACCACTAGTCAACTCGATGCTTATCGAGCGAATCGTTAAGTGTGCTCGTATTTACGGCCTATAGTTACACCACGAATAAGGATTATGACTGTCCCGAATGCAGCTTAATCGCTTAAATCAAGCTTGAAGCCGCATTATGACTGTTCAGAATGCAACGTTAGTGTAGCTGTTTTAAGGTAATTCATTGTGCTGTGCCAACACCTCTCTACAACATTACAGCTGATCTAAGGTAACTCAAATAGCTGTGACAACACAGCTCTACACCATTACATTTGGTCTAAGGTAAGTCAATGTACTGTGCCAACCCATCTCTACAACTTTACAGCTGATCTAAGGTAAGTCAAATAGCTGTGCCAACACAGCTCTACACCATTACATTTGGTCTAAGGTAAGTCAATGTACAGTGCCAACACATCTCTACAACATTACAACTGTCTAGGGTAAGTCAATGTTCTGTGCCAACACATCTCTACAACATTACATTTGGTGTAAGGTAAGTCAATGAGCTGTGCCAACACACCTCTACAACATTACAGCTGGTCTAAAGTAAGTCAATGTGCTGTGCCAACACATCTGTACAACATTATATTTGGTCTAAGATAAGTCAATGAGCTGTACCAACACACCTCTACAACTTTACAGCTGGTCTAAGGTAAGTCCATTTGCTGTGCCGACACATCTCTACAACATTACATTTGGTCTTAGATAAGTTAATGTGCTGTGCCAACAGACCTCTACAACATCAAAGCTGGTCTAAGGTAAGTCAATGCCAAGTGCCAACACATCTATACAATATTGAAGCTGGGCTTAGGTAAGTCCAGATGCTGTGCCAACACATCAGTACAACATTACAGCTAGTCTAAGCTAAGTCATTATGCTGTACCAACACATCTCTACAACATTACAACTGGTCTAAGGTTAGTCAATGTGCTGTGCCAACACATCTCTACAACATTACAGCTGGTCTAAGGTAAATCGATGTGCTGTGCCAACACATCTCTACAACATTACAGCTGGTCTAAGGCAAGTCGATGTGCTGTACCAACACATCTCTACAACTTTACAGCTGGTCTAAGGTAAGTCCATTAGCTGTACCGACACATCTCTACAACATAACATTTGGTCTTTAGTAAGTCACTGTGCTGTGCCAACACACCTCTACAACAACAAAGCTGGTCTAAGGTAATTCAATGCGCTGTGCCAACACATCTATACTACATTACAGCTGGTCTAAGGTAAGTCAATATGCTGTGCCAACAGATCTCTACAACGTTACATCTGGTCTAAGGTAAATCAATGTGCTGTGCCAACACATCTCTACAGCATTACAGCTGGTCTAAGTTAAGTCATTGTGCTATGCAAACACACAGCTGGTCTAAGGTAAGTCAATGTGCTGTGCCAACAGATCTCTACAACTTTACAGCTGGTCTAAGGTAAGTCAATGTGCTGTACCAACACATTACAACATTACAGCTGGTCTAAGGTAAGTCGATGTGCTGTGCCAACACATCTCTACAACATTACAGCTGGTCTAAGGTAAGTCGATGTGCTGTGCCAACACATCTCTACAACATTACAGCTGGTATAAGGTAAGTCATTGTGCTGTGTCAACACATCTACAACATTACAGCTGCATGGTCTAGGGTAAGTCAATGTGCTGTGCCAACACATCTGTACAGCATTACAGCTGGCCTAATGTAAGTCAATGTGCTGTACCATCACATCTCTATAACATTACAGCTGGTCTAAGGTAAGTCATTGTGCTGTACCAACACATCTCTACAACATTACAGCTGGTCCAAAGTAAGTCATTTTGCTGTGCCATCACATCTGAACAACATTACAGCTGGTCTAAGGTAAGTCATTGTGCTGTGCCAACATATCGCTACAACATTTCAATCCTGCCTACTCGATTGAACTAGAACAGTTGAGGTACTTTACTTACAACTCATATGTTAGCAATATTGTATAATCAGTCCTGATAGTATTACACACAAGCAAATGATTCAAAAGCGTCTAATGAAAACTAGTTGGATGCACATAATGGGTTCGTAATATGGTCAACTGCACAGTTAACGAGTGCATGGTCCCCTTTATTGCATGTGACATGTGTTCACAAAACCATCCCTTCGCCGGCTTGATCGAATCAAATATTAACTACTTATAAATGTAGCGATACCATTAGGAAGCCTCTTGATACAGTCTATTGTATGTAGAAAATGGGATAAATGTCTCTTGGATATTACTTAATCCTCTACGTGGTGAAAGGATATGAATCCATTAGGCTGTCACAGAAGAGCGACAAATCTATGTGTGATATCAAATAGAACATATTTTATGAACACTGTACAATGTCCTTCTCTTTCATTATTGATAAGAGAAACTGTGAGTCGCAAACTACCATTAATTCATGTATGTCCAACAAGGGACCCTTTCTCGACATGTCCACTAAAATCCACCACGTAAAATAATTTACCTTATATTGTGAAAATACATTTTGGTTTACCCTATCTTTTGTTGAGGATTAACTGAACTGAACTGAACAAAAATAGTCACTCAAGATGCTGTATCGTTTTATTCCGCGCTATTATGTTCAATAACATCTATACACGATGATTATCATGTTTAAACTCCAACGTTATACAAGAGACAAATAGGTAATAGCATCACTGTTGATAACCGTCGGTAACACTGTATTCGAAAATATCTGTAATCTACTTCTTACCATAAAGTCACATTTCCTCAACAAACATCAGCTCAGCACTACAGTCATGTCGAGAATGCATTAACAATCGAAAAGAATTGTTATACACATGCATTCTAAACAATATTCTCTGAGGTACCTGCGGGGATTCCAATTCAAGGGTATCACCGAGCCGTCTGGTCTATTTCGGAAACCAACTTTCAGCCCGCAGTGATACTCGTCGAATCATGGTGTGGGTGGACCTCCGAATACTTTGTAAACAACAACACGTGTTTTGCTGTTTCTGTTATTATAAAATGTGACATTTTCGGGTAAACGATGTCTATACTTTGGTGTCAGTTTTGTTGCATTTACTTGTTTAATGCATAGATTCGCCTTTACAGATCAATAATCAAACACTTTATGTTATTTTGTTCTTACGGTTTTCACTTAAGCGCGTACATGTATAAATATTTTGAAAAAAACTAGGTCAAGTTATATGTGTGTACACCCAGCCTTGAGGATCGAATCTTAATTTAACCAAAATTAAAAGATGGTAGTCATTCAAATTCCAAAAGTTATTGGTCTCATGCTGGCACACCATCGTGTAATTGAAATAACCTGAAGTCTAACGTCAAGTCCACATTAAACAAAATTAAACCCGAAGCCTGAGGGTCGGTTAACAAGACACTATGAAACATATTTTCCTCTACACCTTCCGCACTGCGTAACCATCATGTATGGTATTAATTAAACACATCTTTTTAAAACCGCTGGCCCAAGACATTGATTGTCGACGGAAGTCAGGAACTATTTTATTTTTCTTGGATTTATCAAGGTTTTGATTCGGCAAATTATTTAGCATTTCACTTCCACACTTGGTTGGGATTTAAATTTTGGCGAATGCATGGTGTAAACTTTCTTTTATTTAAAATCCCGAAAAACAGTGGATAATTAGCGAAAAGATCAAAGCTCTGTGATACCTTAGAGTTGGCATCTCCTTATGAAATCTCGAGCGAGGTCCGCGAATAACGTTTAGAATGTTGTTCAATGAGCGGATTGACTAATTATTGTACCACCTAAGCTCCTGCATAATCGTGTTAGTGATGCAGATCAGCGCAGTCCCCACCAAAACACTCATAATATAAAGAAGGAGTAAAACGTTGTTGTTTCCCTGCTTAAACGTCAACGTTATGCTTGGTAGGAGCTTCCTGTCGCTGTTGCTAAAGGACGAAACGAAACTTATCCGTTTGTAATGTAGTTATAGTGCGTTTTGTGATTCTTCCGTCATATTATTATTTGTTTTCAGTAAAATCGACATAGATTTTATTTGTCATTATCCGGGCACATCATAATATGAGTTAAATAACCCTAAGTAGGAGGCAACGAAGCAGACAATGACTAAAACAAACAATCAACGCACAGCTGATGGAACATTAGTTCAGACCTGAAAAGGGGAGACTGATGTCTGATGTTCTTTGGAAATCTAAAAAATGATTCAGGATTAGTGAGTAACTGGACAAATTCCCGTGTTGTACGGAGGTCTGTTAGAGGATAGGTAGGTAACCTGTGTTATCCGGTTAACAATTGGACTGAAACCTTATCACTGTCTTCGCACACGTGCAGCACGGGCGACTTTCTAATGGCGAGTTACTCTGTTAAGGACTCTACCGCTAGTCAGGGGTAAAATTTCGACTTTTTTTTTTTTCTTGCCTTTCTGAAATCTTCTTTTCATAATCTTGATAATGCAAAAAGTTTGACCAAAAAATGTAGTATTTTAGAACGTTTT
>JAVFBW010084169.1:0-16987 GCA_034783835.1 Mopalia ciliata
GAACGAACGAACGAACGAACGAACGAACGAACGAACGAACGAACGAACGAACGAACGAACGAACGAACGAACGAACGTGCGAACGAACGAACGAACGAATGAATGAATGAAAAACTACGTATACATGAACATAGAAACATAGAAACAGTTACCAACCAAAACATGCCTCAAAAAGGATAACCAAGACAACATAACATGAAATATAAAAAGTAAATGAAGTGTAATGTATATAAGGTAAGCAGTTGGGCATTAGACAGATACATTTATTGACACAGCGGGGACCTTTCATATAACACCTAACATCTGACTGGCTTTATTTACACATTTTTGTACTTGCAAGTCCCATGGCAGATTGGCCTGTAGCACAATGTGTCAATCTTTGCAGAAGTTTTCCTTTAGACAGATTGTGTGTTTGATCCGTCCTTAAGGCGTACTTAATGTTGTTTCCCTCACATGACAATGTGCCAACCCAATGGGCGAAGGAAACCACCCTCAAGGTCACTGGCAATAAACAAAGACCAGGCAGGGCAATTACAGGACGATCACAGAACGTAAAAAAGACATCACAAACTCCGAGAGCACCAGAGCAACAGTAGGCTACGCTCCCTGTATCTGTGAAGACAAAGTAGGAATTGAAGAAAGGCTTGATACGAGGATCTTCATTTCCACTTTGTTCTTTGTTGTTTTCGTCCCACTAAACTATAACCTTCACACTGAATCGCATCTACTTTGTTTTATTGTCCATGTTAAGTTGGAAGCAATTGATAGTGATTCTGTATATATTCACTGTTATCCCACTTATAAACAACAACAACAACAACCACAACCACAACAGCAACATCAACCACATTAAATAAATAATACAGACAAGAACTTTACATGGTATGGTTGCAGGGTGTTCGAGATGAGAGAGAGCATTAGTTTTGGAATAGACCAGTTGATTTCGAATACGTAGCGAAACAAGTTGCCGGTTTTGTTTATCTTTCGATAGACCCAAATCTAACATGCGCACTCGAAAAAATATTAAAGGTTTATTGCATGTTATGGAAACTAAGAATGTCTCCATTTATCTCTGCGTATAGCTTCATGCTTCTCTGCTGGCCATTAAGCCCAACTTACTACGGTTCGTTTTGTTGAGACAGGTTATATTTAATGCATTCTATTGTCACTTGCTCAAGATTGTTTTCACTAGTTCATTTTTATTTTCGCTTGTTTGTGTTTGTTTCCACTATTCCATTTCTATTGCTACCTGTTCATGTGTGTTTTCACTAGTTCTCTATTGTGACTTGCTTTGTTTCCAATAGTCCATTTCTATTGCAACTTGCTCATGCGTGTTTTCATCAGTCCTCTTTTGCTACTTGCTTATGTTTGTTTTCACTGGTCGATTTCTATTGCCACTTGCTCGTGTTTGTTTTCACTAGTCTATTTATATTGCTACCTGCTTACTTTTGTTTTCACTGGTCTTTTTCTATTGCGACTTGCTTATGTTTGTTTCCAAAAGTCCATTTCTATTGCTACCTGCTCATGTATGTTTTCACTAGTCCTCTATTGCCACTTGCTCCTGTTTGTTTTCACTAGTCTATTTTTATTGCAACTTGCTTATTTTGTTTTCACTAGTCTATTCCCCTTGCGACTTGCTTATATTTGTTTTCACTAGTGCATTTCTATAGATACCTGCTACTTGCTTATGTTTGTTTTCACTAGTCCATTTCTATTGCGACTTGCCTACGTTTGTTTTCACTAGTGCTTTTCTATTGCCACTTGATTATGTTTGTTTTCAATAGTCCATTTCTATTCCTACCTGCTCATGTGTGTTTTCACTAGTCCATTTCTATGGCTACTTGATCATGTTTGTTTTCGCTAGTCCATGTCTATTGCGACATGATCATGTGTGTTTTCGCTAGTCCATTTCTATTGCTACTTGCTTTGTGTTTGTTTTCGCTGGGTTATTTCTATTGCGACATGATCATGTTTCTCTTCACTAGTCTATTTCTATTGAGACTTGTTTAGGTTTGTTTTCACCAGTCTATTTCCTTCGCCGATTGGGCTGGCATGCCGTCATGTGAGTGAACTAACTTTTAGTACGGCATTAAACACTAATCAAATAAACAATCTATCACAAACGAAGAATTCTGAAAAGAGTAAGGGATCGTGCTTAAGGCCAATTTACTATGGGACTTCTAAGTACGGCGATAAACCCCAATCAATCAAACAGTCAAGTAAATTTGTGGACATCCTCAACCCAATATTCTATATTAAGAAATATATAATGTCAAGCAGACACAACATTAGATGTTTACTGTAAAGTCTGAGTTTAATGTAGGTGCTTTGTACAACTTTTTGTCCTTGACGAACTTGCATGTTAGTTAGTAAAGTTACGACTTCAATAACATTCACGCATGTATGCACAGTGATTCAATACTTCAGCTTATTTTAAAATGTGGTCTTATAGGTTTTGAACGATATTTAGAAGTGGGGTACAAAACGAGGTATAAGGTCACGTGACTCGGGACGGTTCCAGGGATTGCTTGTTAGAAACGCACTCGGACAGTCAGGTCTGACTCGTCTTTCAAGTCGTCTCCTAACAGGTAGGCATTTTTTAAACTAGTTTTCAAAATAAACAAAATGAACTTATACCGTGAACATTTAAAATACTAATTTTAGTTTTCGCTGGACAAAGAATTATACCACGACTTCAATGTTACAAGGTTATTATTTTAAGAAATCAAATCGTTTTGAAATGATAATTTAAACCATACACCCGTTTATTAATGGATGCATACGTTTACCACAAATATTGCAAACATTAGTTTTAGTTTTTGCTGTTCTTCGAAAATATACTACGACTTCAATGTAAGCAGGCTAATAATTTTAGAAGTTAAATAGTTTGTTTTGAAATGCTTGTACACCCGTGTATTAATGAATGCATGTGTATACCATGAACATTGCTAACATTAGTTTTAGTTTTCGTTGGTTGAACAACTAAACTACAACTTATTAGCAATGTTGTTTTGGTGAAAAGTCCAACAAGGATAGAAACGTGAATAACCGTACATATATTTTTTCTATAAATCATTTTTCATCAATAGTTTGACGCATGGCAATGTTTCGATCTTAATAAGTCGCCACCTGTCAATGAGTCCGTTGTTAAAACAAATCTGTTCCTTTGTAGTTCTTGGTTTTCTGGTCAGCGTGGGTTTTTCCATTTCTCACATGATGGAGATAGTTAACAGCGAAAGCTTAGAAATATAATTTTTTAATATTATTTATAAGTTAGGTTTCATCTATCTTTCACGTGTGCTTTTTAAAAATTATCTTACGTTTTATGTGAAGAAATGTCACCGTAAACAGTACAAACAGTTTCTCATTAATGAGTGACAAGTTAGTGCCGAAAAAAAATTAGATTATGTTTAATCATTTCATACAAGTTAAATTTGTTTAGATGCCACCTGAAAAAGACCGCATATTAGAACATATGTGGGGAAATTTTCAGTTTTGTCCAAACCTGCCCTCTCCGATGAGGTGAGAATGCTAGAGTTAACTGTCATTTACATTCTCACCTTTGGTCAAACTTGGATGCCCCTATTATATTAGGTTACAATTGGCCTTTAGATTAAACCTGTCTTTCCTTTAATGATATTTAGTGAGATGTAAATTTTCCTGCCCATGTCTACATTTATCAATACATATATTTCATGAAAGCCATGCCGTTCATTTTATTAAGATCATAGTGTCTATATACTATTTCCATAATATTGTTGAGAAAATACCTTACTCATAGGTTTCTATCTGTATTCATACTGCTACGGTCCAAAACCCCTCGGTACAAATAGAGCAAGCAGGGTCGTTTTAAAACCGACACATTCCTTGCGCCAAGGAATGCTACCATTGCAATGTATAGCATATACACACGCGTTTTATTTCAACGTGACCTGATACCGTTCAAACTGAAGTGATAGATGCACTGATCAACAGTTTTAAAAGTATATCAGAAATTCAATATCTTTAAACACGGTGATTGAGGCATGAAATATACTGGCAAAATTTCCTTGTCAAGAATGGAGGAAACGTCTTTAACAATAGAACACGCATGCGTTTATATTTTTAGAAGATCTGTCCACTACCAAATTGAGCACCTCCTGTGACACGTGTATGTAATTCGGTTGTTACATAAACTGACGGTGTGTCCAATAGTAGAAACTAGTATCAATTTACACACAAGAATGTTGTCCATATCCTTTCTACCCCTCCACCGAAGGCTCACTTTTAATGACGCCCAATAAACACATGGACGAGCAGCTCTAGTATCCTTTCGTGCATATCTTCGTGGGTCACATGGGATTTTGTGTTTTTCATTAAGATCCATGATGGAGTGCTTCATTTCAGGGGAGGTAACTCGCATTGGTTTCCTTTCATCATACAGCTGAGTTATCCACATGTTTATTGTTTACGTCTATTTTGTTTATTATTTAATAATTCACCACAATTACATAAATATATACATATGGCAATAAGATCACTTTAATAAGTTTAGCTGAAATGAATAATGTATACGTAACTCTCCTCTGCCAATGACAATTCCCACTCACAAAGGACTAAGTATAGCTCCTAATTCAAGTGAAATAAGATAAATTTCAGATAAAAGACGTTTAGTAAGATTGTAGAATATATATTTATGAATAAATTGATAACTTACTTATGCGAGTAAAAAAACAGTTAATTGAATGATTATCATAAGACAGTTGTGTAATTTTAATTTTCACTTAAGCAGATTTTGGTAAATCTTCCCAGGCCCAATACCATTCCTGAGACAACGGACTAGAATAAAAGTATTAGATATCGAACATGTAAGGTTGTCCCGCTCAAAATTTAGGCGAAGCCTAACAGAGGAGAGCCACGTATACTCGGGTTTGCAATTAATACGTAGCGTGGAGGGAATAAAGGGTGGTACTTCACTTACTACCCGCAGGTGGAAATAAATTCCAGGTCGGGTTCAAAATCAATTTCGGGGCGGATGGAAATTTTAAAAAAACGTAGTAATACAAAATACCAAGAAAAAGTTATTGTCCCCTGTGAACCGCCATACTATAGGAGATACAGAACTATTTATCTAAGTCTTACCCTAAACCCAGCTCTAACCATAACCCTAAACTCTTCAATTAAATTGGGTCTATTTGGTCTACAGGTTGGAGCTCGATTGATATTCCTACTCGAGCTCATACAATGGAGCGTAACACTCACTATCGCTATAATTTACTTTTCTACTTTTCGCCAAAATTTGGAGAGTTGTTGTTGTTGCTGTTGTTCAGTATATAACATGTCCACCTGCCTACTGCGATGGAAGTATTAAGTAGTCTTTAGAAAACTTTGATAAATTTTCAAAAGCATCATATGCCAGGCAATTGGATGAACTTTTCGAAATGAACTTTTTGTAAAAGCAAACGACAAAATCGTTTGTTACACAAATTTAAGTTTATCACAAAGGTTTAAATTAAAATGGTTTAAAATATACTCGGTCAAAAAAGAAACTTCACACTCATAAATTTCAAAATATTTTCTTGGAACTTAATGCAAGATATATTATTATTATTATTTGGGCACTGGTCGTCTCCATGAGCGCCGTCCATATCATGGACCAATTTTAACCCAGTTACACCGACGTCAACGGCTTCTCTGGGCACAACGACATCTGAGATGACCCAGCGTGAATGGATCCAGATTCACTTTGAACTTCGCTGATGGGAGAGTTAGAGTTTGGAGGGGAGCGGTGAACAGGACGACCAGTGTTGTGTGCAGGAAGTGGAACGTTTTGGGGCGGTAGTGTTCTTTTACTCTCTTACATTTCCGTAGCATTTCCGGTGGAACTGGTTACATTATGGACATGATTTTTTTTCCTTAATGGGTATACAAAATGGAATTTAATCATTGTTTAAAACCACTTTTCTTGTATATTCAACTTATCGACATCCAAACGAGTGTGAGTTTTTTATTACTAAGCTTCACTTAAATCAAATTTTTTTTAACTTTATCCATTTGAAAGTCGTCTAGTTGCTGATATGGTGACGAATTGATTTAACAATGTTTAAAATAGTTCCGGTTTCAGAGGATGTAAATATGTGGACATTTCCGATGCGTCAGGTGGGCTTTTTGTCAGTAAGACATTGTCGCTTTGGTGGATTTGTAGACATTTAATTTAATTTAATTATGTGAAAAATGTAATGCATTTGATTGGTCAGAAACATGAGGACGTATGGGGAAGAAAACATCGATTTTTGACACTAGCGCCCCTAGTTGGAACATTCGTTGAACGAAGGCCTGCATTGAAACATACATTTTTGTTATAATTAAACACAATTACTTTTATTTAATACCACAAATGATCACAACAGACCAGGAACACCACAAGTGTTTTATTTATAAACTGTATGAGAGACGGGAAACAACTATTATTTTATTTATAAACTAAATGAGAGACAGGCAACAATAATTGTTTTATTTTTAAACTGTATGAGAGACCGCCAACAACAAGTGTTTTATTTATAAACTGTATAAAAGGCACGCAACAACAGGTGTTTTATTATAAACTGTATGGGAGACACGCAACAACAAGTGTTTTTTACAAACTGTATGAGAGACACGCAGAAACAAGTGTTTTTTGCCAACTGTATGAGAGACAGGCAACAACAATTGTTTTATTTATAAACTGTATGAGAGACACGCAGCAACAAGTGTTTTTTACAAACTGTATGAGAGACACGCAGAAACAAGTGTTTTTTACCAACTGTATGAGAGACAGGCAACAACAATTGTTTTATTTATAAACTGTATGAGAGACAGGCAGCAACAAGTGTTTTATTTATAAACTATATAAGAGAGAAGGCAACAACTAGTGTTTTATTGATAAACTGTATGAGAGACACAACAACATATTATTTATTTATAAACTGTATGAGAGACAGGCAGCAACAAGTGTTTTATTTATAAACTGTATAAGAGACACGCAACAAGAAATGTTTTATTTATAAAGTGTATCAGCCACACGCAACAACAAGAGTTTTATTTATAAACTGTATGAGAGACAGGCAACAACAAGTGTTTTATTTAAAAACTGTATGAGAGACAGTCAACAACAAGTGTTTTATTTATAAACTGTATGGGAGACACCCAACAACAAGTGTTTTATTTATAAACTGTATGGGAGACACCCAACAACAAGTGCTTTATTTATAAACTGTATGAGAGACACGCAACAACAAGCCCTTAATTTATAAACTGTATGAGAGGCACGTTGCAACAAGTGTGTTTTACAAACTGTATGAGAGACAGGCAACAACAATTGTTATATTTATAAACCGTATGAAAGACAGCCATAAACAAGTGTTTTATTTATAAACTGTATAAAGACAGGCAGCCACTAGTGTTTTATTTATAAACTGTATGAGAGACAGGCAACAACAAGTGTTTTATTTATAAACTGTATAAAGACAGGCAGCAACAAGTGTTTTATTTATAAACTGTATGAGAGACAGGCAACAACAAGTGCTTTATTTATAAACTGTATGAGAGATACGCAACAAGTGTTTTATTTATAAACTGTATAAAGACAGGCAGCAACAAGTGTTTTATTTATAAACTGTATAAAGACAGGCAGCAACAAGTGTTTCATTTATAAACTGTATGAGAAACAGGAAACAACAAGCGTTTTATTTATAAACTATATACGAGAGAAGGAAACAACAAGTGTTTTATTGATAAACTGTATGAGAGACACTACAACCGTTTTTTTGTTTATAAACTGTATGAGAGACAAGCCACAACAAGTGTTTTATTTATAAACTATATATGAGAGACAGGCAATAACAAGTGTTTTATTTAAAAACTGTATGAGAGACACGCGACAACAAGTGTATTATTTATAAACTGTGCGAGAGACAGGCAACAACAAGCGTTTTATTTATAAAATATATATGAGAGAAGGCAACAACAAGTGTTTTATTGATAAACTGTATGAGAGACACTCAAACTGTATATGAGAGACAGGCAACAACAAGTGTTTTATAAATAAAATGTATGAGAGACACGCAACTACAAGTGTTTTGATTTTAAACTGTATGAGAGACACGCAGCAACAAGTGTTTTATTTATTAACTTTATATTAGAGACAGGCAACAACAAGTGTTTTATTTATAAACTATATATGAGAGACAGGCAACAACAAGTGTTTTATTTATAAAATATATATGAAAGACAGGCAACAACAAGTGTTTTATTTATAAACTGTATGAGAGACAGGCAACAACAAGTGTTTTATTTATAAAGTATACATGAGAGACAGGCAACAACAAGAGTTTTATTTATTAACTGTATGAGAGACAGGCAACACGCAACAACAAGTGTTTTATTTATAAACTCTATGAGAGACACCCAACAACAAGTGTTTTATTTATAAACTGTATGAGAGACAAGCAACAACAAGTGTTTTATTTATAAACTATATATGAGAGACAGGCAACAACAAGTGTTTTATTTATAAACTGTATGAGAGACACGCAGCAACAGGTGTTTTATTTATAAACTGTATGAGAGACACGCAACAACAAGTGTTTTATTTATAAACTGTATGAGAAACAGGCAACAGCAAGTGTTTATTTTATCAATTGTGTGAGAGACTGGCAACAACAAGGGTTTAATTTATAAACTGTATGAGAGACACGCAGCAACAAGTGTTTTTTACAAACTGTATGAGAGACACACAGAAACAAGAGTTTTTTTACCAACTGTATGAGAGACTGGCAACAACAATTTATAAACTGTATGTGAGACAGGCAGCAACAATTGTTTTTTACAAACTGTATGAGACACACACAGCAACAAGTGGTTTTTACCAGCTGTATGAGAGACGGCAACGACAATTGTTTTATTAATCAACTGTATGCGAGAAGGCAACAACAAGTGTTTCATTTATAACTGTATGAGAGACAGGCAACAACAAGTGTTTTATTTATAAACTGTATGAGAGACAGCCAAAAACAAGCGTTTTATTTATAAACTGCATAAGAGACAGGCAGCAACAAGTGTTTTATTTATTAACTGTATCAGAGACATGCAACAACAAGTGTTTTATTTATAAACTATATATGAGAGAAGGCAACAACAAGTGTTTTATTGATAAATGGTATGAGAGACACTACAACAATTTTTTTATTGATAAACTGTATGAGACATGCAATAACAAATGTTTTATTTATAAACTGTATAAGAGACACGCAACAACAAGTGTTTTATTTATAAGGGTATAAGACACACGCAACAGCAAGTGTTTTATTTATAAACTGTATGAGAGACAGGCAACAACAAGTGTTTTATTTATAAACTGTATGAGAGACAGGCAACGACAAGTGTTTATTTATAAACTATATAAGAGAAGGCAACAACAAGTGCTTTATTTATAAACTTTATCAGAGACACACAGCAACAAGTGTTTTATATATAGACCGTTTGAGAGATAGACAACAACAAGTGTTTTATTTCTATGCTGTATGAGAGACAGGCTACAACAAGTGTTTATTTATAAACTATATATGAGAGAAGGCAACAACAAGTGTTTTATTTATAAACTGTATCAGAGAAACACAGCAACAAGTGTTTTATATATAGACCGTTTGAGAGATAGACAGCAACAAGTGTTTTATTAATAAACTGTATGAGAGACAGGCAACAGCAAGTGTTTTATTTATAAACTATATACGAGAGACAAACAACAACAAGTGTTGTATTTATAAACTGCATACGAGATACACAAGAACAAATGTTTTATTTATGAACTGTATCAGAGAGACAGGCAGCAACAAGTGTTTTTTTTATAAACTATATATGAGAGACATACACCAACAAGTGTTTTATGTATAAACTGTATGAGAGAGACGCAATAACAAGTGTTTTATTTATAAACTGTATATGAGAGAAGGCAACAACAAATGCTTTATTTATAAACTGTATAAGAGACACAACACCAAATGTTTTATTTATAAACTATATGAGAGACAGGCAACAACAAGTGTTTTATTTATGAAGTATATATGAGAGACAGACAACAACAAGTGTTTTATTTACAAACTTTATTAGAAACACGCAAAAACAAGTGTTTTATTTATAAACTGTATAAGAAACACGCAACAACAAATGTTTTAGTTATAAACTGTATGAGAGAAGGCATCAACAAATGTTTTATTTATAAACTGTATTAGAGACAGGCAACAGGAAGTGTTTTATTTATAAACTGTATGAGAGACAGGCAACAACAGGTGTTTTATCAGTAAACTATATATGAGAGACAGGCAACAAAAAGTATTTTATAAACTGTACAAGAGACACGCAACAACAAGTGTTTTATTTATTAACTGTACGAGAGAAAGAAAACAACAAGTGTTTTATTTATAAACTGTACAAGAAACAAGCAACAACGAGTGTTTTATTAATCAATTGTAATAAAGACACGCAACAACATGTGTTTCATTTATAAATTTTATAAGAGACACGCAACAGCAAGTGTTTTATTTATAAAATTGTATGAGAGACAGGCAACAACAAGTGTTTTATTTATAAGGTGTATAAGACACGCACAACAACAAGTGTTTTATTTATAAACTGTATGAGAGACAGGCAACAACAAGTGTTTTATTTAAAAACTGTATGAGTAACAGGCAACAACAAGTGTTTTATTTATAAACTGTATAAGAGACACGCAACAACAAGTGTTTTATTTATAAACTGTATGAGAGACAGGAAACAACAAGCGTTTTATTTATAAACTGTATGAGAGACAGGCAACAACAAGTGTTTTATTTATAAACTATATATGAGAGACAGGCAACAACAAGTGTTTTATTTATAAAATATATATGAAAGACAGGCAACAACAAGTGTTTTATTTATAAACTGTATGAGAGACAGGCAACAACAAGTGTTTTATTTATAAAGTATACATGAGAGACAGGCAACAACAAGAGTTTTATTTATTAACTGTATGAGAGACAGGCAACACGCAACAACAAGTGTTTTATTTATAAACTCTATGAGAGACACCCAACAACAAGTGTTTTATTTATAAACTGTATGAGAGACAAGCAACAACAAGTGTTTTATTTATAAACTATATATGAGAGACAGGCAACAACAAGTGTTTTATTTATAAACTGTATGAGAGACAAGCAACAACAAGTGTTTTATTTATAAACTGTATGAGAGACAAGCAACAATAAGTGTTTTATTTATAAACGGTATATGAGAGACAGGCAACAACAAGTGTTTTATTTATAATCTGCATGAGAGACACGCAACAACAAGTGTTTTTTTTATAAACTGTATGAGAGACACGATGGCCCCTATCGGCCACCACAATTAGAACCTGGCACATAGCCCACATTAGGAATGTTTTTATCCTTAATCTCAAATGGCAACAATTATTTAAAGCGTCGCAATGTTGTTTACAGGATTGTATACGGATTCACTTTAACTTGACAGAGGCTTATATTAAATGTCTACCGTATCATTGGTGCTCAATATGAAAGAATACCTCTGTCTTTTGTAGACAGAATCGCAATATAACAAAAATTCTGCGTAGGAGCTACATCAAATTTTAGTGGGATGCCATAACTTTTCCAATAAAAAGGAGACACACGGTTATTGTCGTGTACTCACTCTATAACCTATTGTGTTTTTTTATGACCATGTTGTCTGTAGCCCGTCTCGTGTGGACCAGACATTTCGTGTTAACTTTTTTCTGGCACATAGTCTGGTGACATTACAGCTTAGACGCTTTAAAAACAAGCAACTGACGAATATGGCCTAAATTCAAATTATTTCAAACAATATATTGAATTCAAAACCTATAAATTACATAACAAGTAGATTAATTTTTGGTTGATTTGTTAAAGATAAAATATAATTGCTTTCATGTGTAAACATATCATTTAATATCCTATAGTTATTTAACGCTGACTCCGTCTATACTGTATAGGCCTTCGATTGTAAAGAGATTTTATATATATCTTGATACGCGGCCTCAATTCTGGCATAGATACTTTTTTTTTCGCTAATTTGGTTGAAACGTTATTGTCATGGGTAAAGACGAGAAAATAAGCAGAATGCTTCTAGCATTGTTCCGTTTACAATAAATAAATACGCTACGTCATGTTGGGCTAGCTATGCTAACCTTTAGAAATATCTGAACTCTACTATGACTGTGCAATTTATCTTCTTATGTAAAGCAATAGTATAGCCTTTCCCCGACTTAAACTATCTCGTTTTCTTCCTTGGACACTTTTGGGTTAGACTGACCCATAAAATGACCGCTCGAAGTCCATTTTCATGTTAACTTCGATCATTTCTCAACAGTATCACATTCCCGAATGATGTCTTCCCGTGGTAATTAGGTCATTCGTATTCAACGTTATATGTTGTTCAGGGGCAGGACTTATTTCTGAAGTTTTGGTTCAGTTGTACCTCGTAGCTCTATATACGTATTCGCATCTACATTTTGGGCGTGTAGCCCAACGGGTGAAGGAAATCACAGTTTGCCCCACTGGTAACAACACAAGGCATGAGATGATAATATAAAGACATCAAATCACATACAGTTCGGCTTCATGTTGCCCCTTACCTCCGAAAGCACCAGGGCAACAGTAACTTCAATCCAAACCCCCGCGGTTGGGCAACACAGAGACCTAGAACTTGAGATGCCGGTAGTAGTCTACATGTATAAAGGTGGTTGAAGAATTATTATGGGTTCTTCAGAGATATATGAATATTTTTATTAAGAATTATCGTTAGCACACACGACTTCAAACATTATGTTATTAACAGCTATATGTAAGCTAGGCCTATATGCCTGTCACTAAATACAGAAGCAGAAGCAACAGCAGTCAACCCATACAATAGACCAGTATGCTGATCGCTGTACAAGTGACAGGGTAATGAGTAGTATTCGGAGTTTGGTGCACGATAGCACAATGTCTAGGGCTAAGTCATCGGTCTTAGCACTACGTCCCGCCTATCTCAACCCGTGGTGAAAGTTGAAAATTTATCCGCCGCTATTTTATTTTTCTCTGATTTTTTTAGATACACTGAAAACAAAGCATTTTATGTACCTGCAATATTTCTTTTCTGACGGTTTTCTATCTTGTTATTGACGGAGGAATTACTCCGAATTAGCCCTATTCATTGTGCTAGGTGCACGCGAATCTAGGGGAGGCAACTTTCTATTTTTGATTGGTGGTTGACAGTTTACTGCAAACAAGGGGGCATTTAGGAAGAGCCACTTTTGATGCCTCGGGAAATCTCTTTTTCTGTCTTTTTTCGGGTTAGAATGGTGTTTAAACCCTCGACATCGGTCTTGTTTTTTTTAGGTTTTTTAAGACCTCTGTCGTCATTTTGACACCTCGTCAAAACCCTCGACACCTGCAGCGGCTCGGATTTTGACTCGGTGTCAAAATGACGACAGAGGTCTTATAAACCTAACAGACCTACGACTCAGACTTAAACCCCTAAATCATTATAGCCGCATTAAATATTTCTAAAATATATCGAGTAATTAAACCGCTGTGTGATGTCTTACACAACAAACACTATCCATCGTTCATTGAACTTCACTGTTTTTACTAACAGCCGCGATACTGAGCTCAGAGTGCCCTGGCGAGAGACAGTCGGAGTTACATAGGTGTCACTCTAACATACACATTGTATGCATTACACAACACTTTCCTCTTAAAGATTGAACATAACATCGATTCAATTCGTGTTCACAGTAAAACATTGGTTACAATTTTGTTGAATTCAGTCTTTTTAAAAAAATTAATATAACATTTAGCTTTATCCGGTTTATGACAATCCTTTTTTAAGAAAGGAAAATGTTCTTTTTTTAAAAACTACAAAAAAATTTTTTTTACTACAAAAAAAACTTTTATCATCAAATGTCTTACTTTTTAGAAATGAAGTCGAAAATAACTGAGAAACTAAACATGCCAGGCAAGCAAGAATAAAGCAAGAAAGCGAACGAGCGAGCCAGCTAGCAGGCAAATAAAGAAATATTTAAAAAAAACAGTAAGGCAAGAAACATAATAAAATAAAGAAATAAAAGTTGGTTTAGGAGGTTTTTCAAAGACGGTCATAGTTATGGGTATATAAAATATCATTTGACAGTGCTAATTAAACACGTAATAGCCGGTAAGTAAAAAAAATCCTTGAAATACAGTTATTTGCACTCTAACTCTGTGTCTCAAAATACGGCTGCATTGTATGATAGACAATTAAAGATACGTAACTCTGCATCTAATTGGGTTGCTGCCAGTTCATGGTGAAGTAATGATGCTTACTTAACCAGAAATAATTTTTTAAACTCGAGGTCAAAAAAATACAGAGTTCTCTAAGTACGCTATAATCAATCAAGTTAGAAAGAACAGAATTCAATTCACTCTTACATATTAGAGTAACATTATATAACGTTGAGATGAACAAGGGAGAGGTTTACCCTGTTAAAGACGACATTCCGGCAACGACTACGACAGCTGAAGTCGTCAGCGGACTAGAGTGCAAAGTCATACACGGTAAGCTGTGGTCGTTACCATATGTGATCTCGACACAACGTATTTGACTCATAATTATCACAACGTCCGTGTTAGCTACGCTTCGAAGAATCGTGTATCACGAATTGGGTTTACGAGCTCAACGTTTTCAGTGGTTAAACTACCAGAACATCCTTAGTGCGTCTCCACCAAGACCTAGAGGTTACTTTTCGATTAATACGACAATTGTAAGCTAACCGTTGACAGGCAACTTTTTTCCACCTCATGTAGTTGGAACAAACTAAATTTCTGCCATTGCCGTACCATAATAAACATTAAGTAAGATTTGTCCAAATTATAGACATGTTGTTAATGTTGACGAGGTATTTGATTGAAACCGTCGCCGTCTTACCTCCATGACGTGTATAGACCGCTCGGTCATAAGCCAGGACCTTACGAATTTATTTATTCTTAAGAACAAAAATTGTTTCATTTTATGTTGACTCGCATAATACGTTTTACTTTTTTTTAAAGCAGCGGTATTTTTCGTAACTTTGGCTAAAAGTAGAGCTCCGCCTCGTGACTTCCTGATTCGATAATGCGGGCGCGGGGAATTCTGAATACCGCCCACTGCAGCATTTTAATGACACTTGAATTTCATTCACTCGAGGACTCTGGTATCACATACATTGGTGAGTTTATCATCCTGTAAATCTTGCTGTGTCTATAATCTGGATAACACTGGGTCAGCACAGGTCACTAAATCACCCGTATAGTCATTCCTAGTAAAGTCGTCGCCGGACTGTAGGCCTTAACGGAAGGACACCACTGATACAAAGTTTCGGAACCAAGTGAGGTTGGTATATATGGTATTTATTCAACACAAATCTCATTAAATTTTATTCTGAGTAGCATTTGTGTATTGATGGACCATGTAATAATTTAACAACAAGGGAATGTCCCTGTCCTCCACTCGTGTTAGAATAATCACACTTACGTCCTCAATGAGTTCTATATTATTTTTCATTTAAGCTCGCCTGTACGAATTGAGGTGAGATTATGTTGTAGCCTTGGCGTCTGCATCGGTTTTAGCGTTGACGTTAGTCATGTAAAGGCTTCTGTTATTAAGTCTACCGAGGGAATTACTCTGAACAATTCTACACAGTTTGCATATACACAGTTTTTAATATACTCAAATTAATTACTCTATCCTGGGATCAGTATGTCAAGCTTTTCAAGTAAATTTGAGTTAAAACTTGTGTTAAGCATCGTATGTATAAATTGAATTTCCAATGGTTGTGCTAGTGTCAATTATTGTTGGAATACACCTCCGTCATATAAGTGAAATAGCCTTAAACACGACGTAAAACACCAAATAATCAATCAATCCATCAATCCATCAATCAGTCAATCAATCAATCAATCAATCACTCAATCAACCGATCAATCAATCAATCAATCAATCAACAATCTTTTGACAAGGTGGTATATAAATACCATATCTATTCGTCACGCATCGTGATTTCGACACGCCACTTTAGTCTGCAGCGTTCTGTAAAAACACATCGCCCAAGTCTTTGCTTGAAGACTGAGGCTAGCAGCTGCATTAAAAGAATGTAAAACAACGCCCTATAGCTATCAGAAATAAGTTTTTATCAACATTACAAAAAAACTAATTCAAATGTATATAAATATACAAAGGAGCTAATTTAACGTTTAAGGACTCTACCGCTAGTCAGTAGTACAAAATGCGACTCTAATCTTTTCGTGGCTTTTATGGATATTTACAAAGGATGATTATAATAACATCATATATATTTAGAAAGCGGGGGACTTCATGATTCTAAATATAATATCATATTAAGATTCATCTTATTTTATAATAGCATTAATAAAGAAAAATGTAAAAAAAAAATTTAAAATGGACCCTTGTTTGGAACTCTTATTTTTTGTCACATGGTTTGAGATTTTATTTCCATGTCTTTGTAGACAAGTATTTAAACTAAAATAACGTCATAGGGTTTTTTAAATTCAAGTTAATTTTTATACAATTGATAAAAGTATATGTAAAAATTTTATTTTGCTAAATATCTTCAAAACGAAAATCAATATAAAAAACTGCATGCTGGTTTTGTATGACAAGCCGTTTTATCACTTCTACATTTGTTCTACATATGTCGAATAACTTTTGCTTTTATTTTACTTATGTACAATTCTTTCACTTATGTGAAAAAGAATTTCACATAAGTAAAATAAAAAATCTTTTTACATATCTAAAATTACTTTCACTATATGTAGAAATCCGTTCAAAATATGTGAAATTCTTTTCCACATAAGTAAAATAAAACACCAAAATGTAACAATTTCACATATGTGGAAAAGAATTTCACTTATGTAAAATAAACGTTTATTTTAGATATGTACAA
>JAVFBW010084279.1:0-16987 GCA_034783835.1 Mopalia ciliata
CCAAACAGCAAAGAGCGGTGTAGCTCATGAATATTCAATATCGGCCGGACCTTGAACTGAGCATTACGTCGGAGGTTCAGACATGGGGCGCTAACATGTCGGAACATCTTTCTACGCTTTCCGTGTCGGTACAGTTGTCTCGGATCATGTCGGAACATCTTTCGACACTTCTGTACCGGTACAATTATGGAAGCAAAAATATAACACGAAAACTTGTAATGTTAACCGCCGGATGTTTTGTGCGTATGCGTGGAAATCAACCAAAGTAGCTCCAATGACGTCATCATATCAACACAAGAATATCCAATTCTAAAATATAATCAATTCTACTTCATACGTCGAGACACTGGTTCTAAGATACACCCAGGCCTTCTTTTGCACTTCTTTTATATGTTGGTCTGTGGCAATGGCCAAGGTTGTAGTCTGCAAATAAAGCTAGATAGTACTTGATGGTTTCAAAATGAACTGTCAATAGATATTTTCAGGTTTGAAAATATATTAATGATCGCAATAGTACATATAAAATTGTACGCACATTGCTACTGAATCGGTATAATATGTTGACTATACGAGTACATAATTTAAACACCGATATTGCCTTCAACTATAAGCACAGTATCTTAGCATCTATTGCAACATGGTAGACAGAAATGTGTTGGTTTAAGTCTAGAAAGGTTAAATATTCAATGATATATATATATAATAGAGAGGCAAGTTTTAATTCCCCTTTTATCATTGAATCTTACTTTTTCAAATCATTTTGTTATCTGATAACTCAACGTAACTTGTTGATGCGAATAATAGTATATTTGTATAACACGAGCCTTCAAAACTGAATAAGGGCTTATACAATAGTTTTAATTAAAGAATATGCCGATCTATACTTGATGACTTATTTTCCAATAAATATCTGGACGTCACCTTCTTTTAAAGCTTTGTCTGTTGTGCATATGAAGTTTAAATTATTGATTTTCTTTTTTTTTTCTCGAAATTGAAATTGGTTATTTTTACTTCAAAACCAGTATCTATAAAAACCCACTTATAGAAAAAACTCAGCGTAAAAGTCGGCGATATATAGCTTAGATTTTATGAGAAAATAACAATCAATACCCGCTGAGCAGTTAGAACGCCGTAATCATCCACCAGATAAAGCCTTGGACAATCAGGATTACGAATATATAAGTTTGCTGAAGATCTAATAATAACTCTGAAAAATAATATTAATTACGCGCCATGTTGTGTTTATACATTTATTTCTTCCAAAACTGAAGAAACTTTGCTGTTGTACCCAATTTACCTCCCTCGCAAGATTACGTAGGGGGAATCCTAGTTTTTATGTTCAAAATGGGTGTGTGTACATGCGCAATAAGAGTTGAGAAAGAACCTCTTTCACAAAATATCGTACCAAAATAAAATATAGTACGATAAAACGTCGTCAGGTTAAACTATATACAGGCTTAAAAAAATTCGTAAGAGATTTTTTTATCGTTCGACATTTGTGAAAGTGATAGAGCTGGAAAAAAACCCAGGCGTATACGCTGCAAAACAACCCTCATGTGTATAATCAATTCAACTTATTTTTTCGTTGAGCACGGTGAAGTCGACTGGTAAATTCGTTAAGTATGTGTTTACAAACGTTTTCCCCGTTAAATTGAGCATGTGTTCAGTAAACAAAAATCGTAGTCACAACGACTTCACCGTGCTTCACATAAACGTCCAGTTGACTACACCTAATGCTTGTGTAGGCCTATATACCACGTGGAAATAGCACATGCTACAAGCAGTGGGCAGTATATCAAATATTATTAGACATCTCTCCGTGAACCCATATTAGCCGGTTCGTGAAAAAAAAAATTGAATTACAATACACAGTGATATTGTAATCCTAGGTTATGTGCACTTTAACTCTGTATCTCTAAATAAGGTTACATTGTATGGTAGATACATAGAGATATAGAACTCTGCAAATATATCCTGGGTTAAGTAGCCGGACCCCTGATCACTCCTGCACCTTGTCCATGTCTCACGAATATACTCACCGCGCGTGTCCTCGAGAATTAAAAGCAGAATCAAGGGTTCAAATTTAACTATTTGGAATTTCGAAGCACTTTGTTCAAACTATTACAAACTTTGAATAGCAAAGCGGTGATTTTCTGCTTTCGAAACATGCAGAATATAATGGTTTTTACAATTAAGACCAAATTATCTCAAATAAATACGACCATGTAGGGCCTAGACCTACCCGGGTAACTGTTTCGAAAAATTTAATTGAAACTGCCACCGTCTTGCCGGCCTATGGCATATACTTAATGAAATGCGTACCTGGATCAAGTACAATCAGAAGTCTATATACTTGATAGACTTCTGGTTATGAATATATAGCATATACTTGTGCTAAATGATGACGGTCCCTGGATCTAGGCTACATGTAGGCCTATAGCTACTTCTGGTACCATACAATTAATTACCGTAACTGTTACTGTCATATGTTTTTCTTTATGTAAAATATACTTCATTCACTACCCAACAATTATCTAGCCTGTCGACCGTGATGCGCGTACACAATTTTATTTATACAAAAAGTTGGAAACATTACGTACACATTATTATAAGCTTCAGACGTATAGGCCTACCAGTCAGTCCCACATGGGTTTAATAATTACACGCCTGTCACAAAAACTGACGTTTTGAAACTACTTTTACGCGTATATATACATCAATATAATATACTTTAAACATGTTTGTAATATTTTCAGACATGTTATTGACATGTATAAACCCCATCCAAATCAATTCACGTAATTTTCCCGTATTAAGATTTAAAGGAAGCAAAAATCTCTACATAAATTTGTGATAAAGTCTCGACCTACTTTTCAACGGGGATGCATCTAACAGTCGAAGTTGTTTGGTCATAAACATGGCGGTTTGAAGAAGGTAGGAAGGAAGTAAACACTGTATTTAACTACTCGTCCACAGTTATTTCGAATCGGTCTCTTTCTTTGTACCTCAAGGTATTATAAAGTATTGCATTATTCATCAATATGTTTCTTCCGTAAAACGGATAAGTGTCTAAAAGCTAGCTCTAACTAATTTTGCTGTCGGAAAACATGTATTTACACTAGAGTAACAACAACAACACTGGTTAAAGTGAAAACTTCTTTTATGGATTTTGACCCTCTTTTCTGAGGAAATCTACTTACCCATTTTTACAGACACAGACAAGCCTGCATTTGAAGATGCGGGTAGGTTTCATGTTTCATTTATTTGATTGTATCGCTTTTTTACAAAGTTCAATAATCGTTGCGCAAATTTGACGTTGCCTTAAATTTCTGTTCTCGAGTATCCTATCTAGGCCTATTTCATTGTATCCTATCACGTACAGTGCTTCTCACTTATAAGAAATTTTATCTTAAAATTACTGATAAATAAGGACACAGCCAAGAAAACAGGGTGAAAAGACAAACCTATTTAAAATGTAGCGTGAACATAGGCTATATGTAACATTGTTTGCTCTTTTAAATGATTCAGATATTTCTCTTGCAAACATACACAGCCCAAATGCCATCAGGCTACCCAATTCGGATATCATTTTGATATTGACAGTACCTAAATGTCCTTTCCTTAGATTCAATTTCGAGGCCATGGCTTAGTGTTAGCGCGTGCGCTTCCTAAACTGAACCTGCTTCGGTTTTTTCTGTTTACCGAATCGAGTCCGCCGGTCAACCATCTGGTCTATGAGTGAGTCACATGCTGTGGCTCTGGCAATCACAGGGATGGTTTTTACGAGGTTTTCCACCGTAATAAGGCTGTACAATGTGAAGTGGACAATCCGTCATCATATAACTGAAATACCCTTAAGTACGACGTTGAATGCCAATCAAACAAACAAATAGATTCAATTTCTGCAATGGGATTCTGTGTTAAACACTTCCCATACTGTTAAAACGAATTTAGCGATTTAGGCCTACTCACTTTAAATTGCAAGGCTGTGAAGTCAACATATTAAGGATAGGACGTCAAGGTACTGTCAATGTCCAAATGATAAATATCAAACGTTGACAGCCTATTTATTAGGACTACTTAACTCACTGCACATACATTTGCTGTTATTAGGACTATCTTAGTAGATTAAATCGATAAAAGATTGAAAATGTATATTTGAAGAGCAATTGAAGTTACAAATCTTTTGTCAAATTTGGCTACTTTCTGTTTCATTGTTGTTAAAGTATGATAATAACACCTGTGCAATACATGATTGACCTTTAGCTACGTCATTGTTAGTATATCCTTGTTGGAAATTGGGCAGGGTTTAACCTGAACACTTTGTCACAACACACAGAAATAAATTTTAGCGAATCCAAAAGTCAAGTGAACCTATGTCCACGAGGGATGGCAATTGTCAAACAGAATTGTTTTTGGATTTCAAGTAGTTTATGGTCAGATGACGGATTATACTTGTGTTAACATTGGTATCATGTAATTATTGTCAGCTGATTATTAAATTTTTTCACCATTTTACCTTCTGCAGATTTTTTTGTTGGAAGCAAAATTTTCATGCCATTTCTTTAACATGGCCTATATAGTATTAAAAATGATATTGCGTTTAAAACATTGTCAAGACTATGTTTCCAATTATATGTTGACGGTCAAAAGAGTACCAATTTTTTTTAAGGAAGACTTGTAAACAATACAGAAAATATCTTGCTCTGATTTAGTCTTGATGAACATAACCTTAAATTTGAGATGTGGTGGCTGTGAAGGAGCTTCCTGTTGCCCTGGTACTCTCCGAATGAAGGGTGACCGTGGCTTGGTGGTAGCGAGTGCGCTTCCTAAACTGAACCTGCTTCGATTTACAGTTCACTGGATCGAGTCCGCCTGTTGACCATCAGCTATATTAGCAAGTCACATGTTGTGTCTCCGGCAATCGCAGGGATGGTTTTTCCGAGGTTTCCTCTCGGTTTTCCACCATAATAAGGCTGTGTGAAGTGGATTCCCACATCCTTATATAAGTGAAATACCCTTGAGTACGACGTTAAACACCAATAAAACAAACAAACAAACAAACTGAATGAAGGGACAACATGAAACTGATCTATTTGTGTATTCTTTGTATTGTACCCTGTGCTTTATGGCGTTGAGAGTGGTTTCTTTCACCTGTAAAATACTTTAAATACAGTGTTATTAAATACCAGTAATTATTACTAAACTAAAAAAATATCCCAGATTTTCTCTGATTCGTTGTAAAAGTTTTAAACAGCGATGGGGTGACAATTTTTATCGAACTAGAATTCTCTCCAAAGAATTGAGGCCTGACACTAATGTCATAATTATATAAAGCAATTGACTGGTTTAAGGGTTTAGCCATTTTGATGGATTGTATGATACTGTATCGACCTAATATACCTTACATCATGTCCAGGTGGAATTGTTCATTAATAATGATTATGCATATTTTGTTCTGTTGCAGATCACTAACTACTTTATAACGTACGCAGTATTTTATATGGGTTTCTAGAAATCTAAAAGAATGTGTGATCGTCGTCAGCTCTTGTCGCCTGTGCCTTCAGGAGACGTTGATCATGTGGCCTATGTCTCGGAACAGCTCGGTTGTCTGTTTCTCTCCGGAGACTATACAGATATCACATTTCAAGTCGACAGTCAGAAATTCCACGCACATAAAATCATCCTTGCTGCCCGGTCTGATTATTTCAGGTCAGTATGACTATGTTTTACTGTAGACTTGCATGTACTCGATGGTTTTATAATGTTCCCCTGAACAACCAGCAAACATACAACAATATTATAGTCTGTGGTTCCAACTTTATAATGTGAAAATTCTTCATTATCCTTATGATAATGGTTTAAGAAAACAAAATATAGAAACAGAACATGGGTATCTTGTGGAGTTCTGACTAATTACTCACTATTTTTTCAGAGCAATGTTATTTGGTGGTTTGAAGGAATCGATGCCCGGAACGAATGAGGTCTTATTACCAGACACTTCACCCCCAGCTTTTTCAGCTATATTAAAATATATCTATACAGGAAAGATGAACCTAGTTGAACTAAAGGTGAGTTTCTACTTCTTAAAACTCTCTGGTTCATTGTCAACAACTTTTAGATAAAATTGTGGCTTGGGATAATGGAGAAGAGAAAGTCATGCATGATTTGGTAAACATATCATCTAATATCCCAAATTCAAGGCTCGCAATACATATTACACATAGCGCAGAGAGTATCTTCTGTGCCCATACATCTTATTAACAGTGTGCATGTAGGTGTAGTGGATTAGTAAAATAAAATTTGTGTAAATAATAAACTTGCAAAACTTTTAATTTCTTGTGTAATTTGATAATCAATCTGTTAATCTGAAGCGAAGAACAGAAAGTTGTTCAATGAAACTGTCAGATACATATACCACCATAATAATTGAGTTCAGAACACAAGTTCCTTTTGGATCTTATAAAATGACTCAGTCTGCGGCTAAGTGGTATCATGTGCCATTCCTTATCGTTCTCCAATTTACTGGGCATGGGATCAGGTCCATCTGTCGAACATCAGGCATATGAGTGAGTCACAAGAATACGGCAAGGAACACTGTGAAGTGGACAATCCCTCGTCATATAAGTGAAATACCCTTACTGGTGTTTTTATAGACAAAATTTTTTCATCAAGCTCAATTTGATATTGCCTAAAACTCAATATTTTTAGTGCACCTTCTGCGCACAGAATGCATAAATACTCAATTTTACTAACTTTTCATAGTCATTTAAATAAAAGCAACATGTTGGTGGATAAGACACTGGATGAAGTGAGGAAATCTGTGGGTCATCTACTGTAAATTCTGAATTTTATAACTAGCCAGGAACCAAAAGAAGCCAAAACTCAATTTTTCTTACAAAACTGAATATTATATTTAAGAAAAACTCAATTTGCCCTTATTTTTGTTCAGGGGTATTCCCGATGAAAAAGTGTCTATAAAAAACCCTTCCTTAAGTACGATGTTAAATCCCATTCAAACAAACAGACTATTGAAAAACAAATATGTGTTTACCATAACTACTAGCATTTAGGACAGAGAAATAGTCTTTACCACAAGGGGCCTTACATGTTATTTCTGTGACCTGTCCCCAAATTAGGGTGTCCCAACTTATAGAATTTACAGGGTATTTTTGTATTTATTGTAATTTTAATTTATCTTCTCTTTGTAGGAAGAAATTCTGCTGGATGTTTTGGGCTTGGCACATCAGTATGGATTTATTGAACTGGAATCTGCAATATCAGATTTTTTAAAGGCAGTGCTGGTAATTGGAAATGTGTGCCTGATCTATGACTTGGCCAACATGTATAACCTCAAATCTCTCTGCAACACATGTGTTGAATTCATAGATAAAAATGCTGCTGAAATACTCAATGGGGAATCGTTCCTTTGTCTCTCGCAGGTGAGTAGAACTATTATACTGATTTTATAAGCCCACCTTATCTAATTGAGTGTTACACCCTCTGTTCAGCAATAAACGTTGTTTCTGCGATGTATATCTAATTTTCATAAGCCATTAGACCTTGTGGAACACTTAAGAAAAGGATGGAATTGTAGCAATCCGGTTTTTACAAGGTTTCCTGTCTGGTTTCCGTTATATTATGGTGAAACACAGGTACATGTAGAAGTGGGCAATCCGCAGTGATGTAAGCAAAATACCCTTGTTGTAGGGCGTTAAACCCTACATAAGCAAACCCACCGAGACAGAGGCAAAGATTGCAAAATTTGTTTGTTCGATTGGGGTTTAATGTCATTTACAAGAGTATTTCAATTATATGATGTCGGATTGTCCACTTGACACTGTTTCTTGTTGTATTAACCCTATTTAAGCAAGAAACTGTAATGGATAATCTGTCATATAAGTGAGCTCCCTTGAGTATAAATTTATGCCCCATGCAAATTATCAAACAAATCTAAATTATGTGTTTATTTTTCTTCATTTTAGTCATCTGTCAAAGAATTGATTGCTAGAGATTCTTTCTGTGCGCCAGAAATTGATATATTTCAATCAGTTTGTGACTGGGCGAAACACAATGCTGGCCAGGACCCAACCCCTATCCTTGATGCTGTCCGTCTGCCCTTGATGACCATGCCACAATTATTAAACATCGTCAGACCAACAGCTTTAGTCTGTGCTGATTCAATACTGGATGCTATTAAAATACGAACCGAAACCAGGGACATGGAGCTCAAATACAGGGGATTCCTTTGTAAGACAACAGATACTTTTTATGTGTATTTTTTTTGTGTTGTGATAGTTTTCTGAAATTTAGTGGTTAATTTAGCTCAGTTTACCTTAACAATGAATGAGTCCATGACACTATAAGTTATAAAGTATTATATCTGTAGTGATTCAGCCCTTGCTATACCATATATCCATCCTCTTCATAGTCCTGAAGGGGTCCGCAGCCGTGGCTTAGTGGTAAACTTACTAATGCTGGTTCTATCTATCCGGTGAATGTGTCCGCTTGTAGACCTTTAGGTAAATGAGCGATTCACATGTTGTGGCTCCAGCAATACCGGGGGTAGGTTTTACAAGGTTTTCTCTCAATTTTCTACAGTAACAATGAAAGCTACAGTGTGGAGTTGACAATCCGTTGTCATATAAGTGGAATACCCATGAGTACGACGTTAAACCCCAATCAAACAAACAATCATAGTCCTGTCTGAAAACTAGGCCTTTAGATGCTGTCAAGTACTATCTTGGAATATATTGTATTTCTCCTTTTTCTAATTATCCTGCCAATATTTCAGCTTTAAATGAACCACAGAAGCAGATAAAACGAATATTGTTTATAAAATTTAAATCAACTTTTTCTTGTATACATTTTGTTTAAAACATTGGACCTTTATGTTGATACATTTAATAAATTTACATTAAAACTATCCTGTTTATACGATACTTATAGTGCCAGAAGACAACGTGGCAACAGCTCGCCACGGAGCACATGTGATCCACGGGGAGATGAAGGCAGGACTGCTGGATGGTGACTACCAGAATTACGACCTTGATCGAGGATTTACACGACACCCTATTGATGACAATAATGGACAGGGGATTGTAGTTCGACTTAACCAACCATATATCCTTAACACGGTCAGACTGTTGCTATGGGACCGAGACATGAGGTAAGCGAAATACACACAAATCTGTTCTCCCAAGATTTTACCATAAAGATGATTCGTCTGTTTTTCATGAAATAATTCTGGATTTTCAAAAAAAAAAAAAAATATGCAGGCCTGCGGCTGTGGCTCAGTGGTAGTGAGTGCGCTTCCTAAACTGCACCTGCTTTGATTTACTGTTCACGGGTTCGAGGTCGCCTGTCGACCATCAGGTATATAAGCGCATCACATGTTGTGGGGTTGGTTTAAATGAGGTTTCCTCCCAGTTTTCCACCATAATAAGATTGTGTACAGTGTGAAGTGGACAATCTGTCGTCATATAAATGAAGTACCCTGGAGTATGACGTTAAACACCAATCAAACAAATCCAAAAAATATACAATATCTAGAAGGAAAATAAATATGTTTCAAGTAAAGTGAAAACTTAAAAAAAAATAATTGATTTTTTCCATACAATACAAATTAGGTCTTTCTCTATATAGACCCAAAATTTCTATTAAGAATGATCAGAGTTATTTCATAGTGGTTTATATTTTGTTTATTTTGTCCATCATTGCTGGAATACACTGCCATCATACATGTATAATTGAAATACCCCTAAGAGCAGTCGACAATAAACACCAATCAAATAAACAAACCTAAGAGCAGTGGATCAAGTCCAGCTTTCAACCATCAGGTATATGTGTTAGTCACAAGATATGCCCCCTGGCCATCATGGGGATTGTTTTTACGAGGTTTCCTCTCAGTTTTCCACCATGATAAGGCAAGGAGCAGTGTGAAGTGGACAATATGTCATCATATAAGTGAAATATCCTTGAGTGCAACGTTAAACCCCATTAAAAAAAAAAAAGCCTAAGAGCAGTGGGAAACACTAATATATCCATGCATCTTTTTTAGATCCTACTCGTACTATGTGGAGGTGTCGATGGATGATAAAGATTATTATCGTGTGGTAGATCATTCTCAATATCTCTGTCGTTCCTGGCAAACTCTACACTTTACACCTAGAGTAGCAAGGTAAGATTACTGTAGTGCATCAATGTTTGGAAGCACCAAATTATGAGGATGTCTGGTTGGTTTGTACACATTCTTTGTGTCAGTGGATTTCGGACACACTAGTGTAGGAGGCCTCACACCATATAATCAAAGAATATTTCTACTAGAAGCTATGTAGGGATATTAATTTTTCTACCAACCATTTCTACCAAACATTGAAAAAATGTATGCAAAAGAATGCAATTCAGCATGAATAATAGCGATTATAGAAAATGAATAGTAGAAATATCACAGATGTCTGCCAATATTATCTAACCTCTTCTGCCAGATTCCGCCTCTGTCGACGATACTTAGCACAAATAAGATACTTAGCACAAATCAGATAGTTGGATTTGGGAAATATTTTTGGATTTGGAAAATATTTTGACATATCATTTGAAGGTTGGTGTGCTGTTCAGGGTGACTCAATAATGATAGTGTGTGTGATATAGATGTATTTATACGAACACTGCCCCAAGCTTGATCAAAATCTGACCATTGTAATTTCAAGCTCTCAAAACTTGATGTGCCATTTGAGTGGGACTGGTTGAACGTCAAATGTCTCAGGCTGACATGCCATGATGTTCCGTTTTCAGACATGGGGGACCTGGGGCCAAGGCTTGGTGGTTAGTGTGTGCGTTTACTTATCCTACCAATTTACTTACATGGGATCGAATCTATCTGGTACCATCAGGTATAGCCCTCAGCCCCCAGGCTTAGTGGTAGTGAGTGCGCTTCCTAAACTGAACCTACTTTGATTTATTGTTCACCAGATCGAGTCCGCCAGTTGACCATCAGGGGTATGGGCGAGTCATATGTTGCTCCGGCAATTGCGGGGGTAGTTTTAATGAGGTTTCCTCCTGGTTTATACCGTAATAAGGATGTGTACAGTGTGAAGTAAACAATCTGTGGTCATATAAGGGAAATACCCATGAGTATGACGTTGATGAACCCCAATCAAACAAATAAACATGTGGTATGTGTATTATAGCACATAATGAATTCTATATTCAGGCAATTGCATTACAAAGGAGGTTTTATTTGTTCTCATTGTAGGTATGTCCGTGTGGTTGGGACTCACAATACTGTTAATAGAGTATTTCATCTAGTCGCCATGGAATGCTTTTGTACCAATAAACCCTTCAAACTAGACCGAGGACTTATAGGTAAAGCTAATTACAATCTTCTAATAAATGACTTAAAGTGTTTGTCAAAATTTTTATAAGATTTCTTGACTACATGTTCAATTATTGAATAGATTTTCATTTTGTATCAAACAGTTGATTATCCATTCGACTGGACCCCTCCGACTAAGTTTTGTTTGAAAAGTAGCAATGCTGTATTTTCTTTGCACTGGTAGAAGATAAACTGTTCAACATTATCAAAACATGTCACACTTTATGGTTGTGCTAGTATCTATTATTGTTGAAATACCACCACCTTCATATGAGGGAAAATATCATCCAGTGTTAAACACCAGTCAATCATCCATTAAACTGTTTCTATAGACTGTCCAGAGTACAGACTGCTCTCTTACCATGTAAGGAACTTTATTTCAACAACATACAGCATGTAGCAAGCACTTCTCATTTAAGGCTCGAATTTTAAGGGCAGTATTAAGCCAATCGGTGTGTCATGTCTTTCTTTTGCGTAATGTATTTGGCCCCGTGAAGGTGCGGGTGGGCCATGGCCCTGCAGAATACTCCCTCAGCTTCCTCAGTCTATCATAAGAGGCGAGAAAAGAGATTGCTTTCTGTTGCCCTGGTGTTCGCAGAGCTAAAGGGTAACGGGAAGCAGATTTTTATTTTTGTCCGTCATATAAGTGAAATACCCATGAGTATGACGTTAAACACCAATCAAATAAACGAACAAAACAAAATCATAAATCTTAATTTGTAAAACTATATATTTTTATGAATGAACAAATACATGTATCTAGGAATTAAGCCTTCATGGAAAAGTAAAATTCGTTGCCCAAGAATAAAATAAAAGCAAATCATTCACCCCTAAAAGTGGCATCACTTAAATGAGTGCAATAGCCATATGGGAAAAAACAAAACAAATGCTCAGGCACTGGCAAATCTTTTTTACCATAGTTGACTTGCATGTTATACTCCCCATCTGTAAAGTTAAAATGATATCTCTGAATATGGTACTACAGTAAAACACTGTCTTATCAAAACACTTAATAATGATCTAAAATCCCTTTCAAGAGTTGTTAGTGTGCAAGATCTTAAAGTTATGTAACTCCAGTTTTATCTTTACCTTTACAAACAGACATGAATGCTTGGAAGTCAGTTGTTGGGTGTACTACACGTTTGCTCTTAGAATCTCTTATCTTAGGGACAACCACAATTCTTGTTTGTTTTGGTGTCAATTTTCATAATGACGTCAGCCCTCTGGCTAAGGGCAGTTTGTTTGAAGAGTACATGTAGCAATACTGTCTTTACTTAGAACTGGAGAAAAATGAAATTTCCAACATTATATGACAATGCTTCACATCTTAGTTGTGCTAGTGTCAATTATTGTTGGAATAAATCCCATCATATAAGTGAAACAACCTTAAGCACGGCGTAAAACACCATTCAATCAATCATATAAGTGAATACCTTTGAGAACAATGATAAAGCCCAATCAAACAAACAAACTATATTTACAACTGTTTTAAAACGTTATGACTACGGTACTTTTTGCTCTCTTTCAGGTTTGATATTTTTTAACAAAGCTGAGCACTTAAGGAAGAAATTTTACAAAAACTATGCCAGTAAAAACAAATATGGAAAAATCAAACCAGTGGCGTAAAATGGCGCACGTTCGAGGGAAACATACTGCAAGACTTGTTAAACTTTTTGATGGCCTGGGAAAACATGATTATTTGTCATATTCTGAGCCTATGTTGAACAGAATGCCCTCTGGTGTGGGATACATGGCTCAAGAGGAGATAAGTGTGGATGACAGAAATAACAATGTTAAAGTTGCAAAGGCCTTTTCCACAGAACGTGGTTCTGATCTTACAGATTTTAGATGCAGTACCCCGGACAGACTTGAAACGGCAGGGTTTGGATCAGAACTGAGTGATAATGAGTCAGAAATAAGTTTAAAAAGTGCTAATTCTAGTATTTATAGCTCTGATGTTAATCCAGTTTTATGTGAATCTTCAATTCCCCCTGTAAGTCAACTTATTGTAACTTTTGGCGGAAACAAGGACAAACCAAACAATATTGTGCAAAAGACTACAAAACCGATGGAACTAAATTCAAATAATCAGTCAAATTCTACAGCACTTTCAGTTTCACAAGGTCAAGTTTTGAGTGGTTCAAGGTCATTGACACGTTCTGAACAAAAACTTGAATTAAGAGATTCTGCCCAGTCAGAATCTTCCTCTTATGCATCTTTGTCTGATTCAGATGATGGCCAATCAGAACCTGTGTTACTTAGAATGAGGACAAGTGTTACTGATGACAGCCAATCAGAACCTGTAATACTTAGAATGAGGACAAGTGTTACTGATGACAGCCTTCAAAGCAATAATGATGAATCTATTGTTACGATCTCAGTTCCAGATTCAAAAAGCAAAAATTATATTTTGCGAGATGAAGTTCTTGTTCGTCGTACACGTTCATCATCACTACGTTCTAATCCTGATTCTGAGTGTAGTTCTAGCCAATCAGCATCACGGACACCATCTATTCAATCTAGCACAGAATTGGCGAGTTCAGAATTACTCTCTGACAATGTGACTGTGCAGCTCAAAGAGGACAATGGACAAACATCAAATTTGTTAGATGGATCGCAGGAGTTAGTATGAGAATGTTAATTGCATCTTCAAATTTATGAGAATGTTAATTGCATCTTTAAGATTTATGAGAATGTTAATTGTATATTCAAATTTACGAGAATGTTAATTGCATCTTCAAATTTATGAGAATGTTCATTCATCTTCAAGATTTATGAGAATGTTAATTGAATATTCAAATTTATGAAAATGTTAATTACATCTTCAAATTTATGAGAATGTTAATTACATCTTCAAATTTATGAGAATGTTAATTGCAGTTTCAAGATTTATGAGAAAGTTAATTGAATATTCAAATTTATGGGAATGTTAATTACATCTTCAAATTTATGAGAATGTTAATTGCATCTTATTTATGAAAATGTTAATTGCATCTTCAAATTTATGAGAATGTTAATTGAATATTCAAATTAATTTCACATTTTACAGGTACTCTATATCAGTGTGGGTCTTAGCTGTGCAGTTAAAAGGGATCTATGATGTAACCTGCATGTTCTAAATAATTCAATCTTTTACAGGTTCTGGATATGGGACAGGTGTGGCTGTGGGGTGAAATTAAACAACAGAGTTTACTGGTCCCCATTGGGTGTAACAGCAACTGCAATAGAAATTATATCTGATATGATTAAATTGACGGCACATGAGGGATACCAATTAATCTGTCCACATATTGACATGATTCATGAATGCCTCATCACATGTTATGAAATCTGTGAAATCCATCCATTCTGTCAATCTCACCTATTAAATCAATTTATTTTGTTTTGAAGACTTATTAGAGCTTACACTCTTAACAAATAAACAATAATATAGGTAGCCTGTGGTGAGGTTGGAGAGTTGGTTTAATGTACGAGTTTTTGGATAAATAAACAAGTTTGGGGTTCACACTAGAAGAACGCGTCTAGATGATCATGTCTTCCAGTCCCAGGTCCAGAATTTAAATACACAAATAAAGAAAAATTTACCCATTAGTTGTTAAGCTGTACATTTCGGATAATTTACATGTTGACTGCCTGTCACTTTACTTACCCCCAAAAAATTCTAAAATCACGCCCTTAAGTACAATGTTGTCCCCAACCTTATGAACAACTAACTTTTAATATAAATCTCACTGTCATGTAAGTGAAATATGTTTTAATACAACCTATAACCAGGCAATACGTGACCTGAAATTTGTATTCAAATGTGTTATTTTATTTTTTATTAATAATAATGATAATACTTTATTTACTGAGGAGGTTTAATTAGTACGAAACCATTTTACCTTTAGCCCCTCACACACACACACATCACATTTATTTTTACAAATATATCAGCTTACATAAAAATATAATTTTTGTAAGTTACTATTCAGTCGTTACATTTAATGACCATAGTGGCAACAGATTGATACAGAGTCAGTGTAAACGTAACACTGATGCTGAAATTTATCTATAAGTATTGAGAATTAACCCTTTACTACCGGTAATTGATTTCATTTTTTTTGCCGAATAATTATGGCGTTTGATTATTTCAGGAGGGAGCCTTAATGAGGACCAGGGCAAAAACAAAAAGCTGATATTCATTTCTTTCACTAATTATCCTTTTAAATAATCATGTAAATTAATATTGATAAAATTTCATGATAAATGTAGGAAGTAGACTTGACACATTTATCGTAATTAGCTTGTTGACAACATTGACAAATAGTTAAAATCCATCATGAAGACGGGGCTCGAGTTTTGATGACAGACGTCTGAAAAAAACTTACAAAGTACAATGACCTTTGGCTCAGGCTGAAACCCCTAATAATTGCCCTGTGTTTGTCCTGTCTTGTCTTTGTTTTGTTTGTTGTTGATGGGATTAAAGAGTGACCTCCTTTACCCATGAACCCGTGAGATAAAATACGGTGCTAAACCACAGTCAAACCCATGAACAAACGTATCCTAATGCAACGATAAATCATTATTCGATTAAGTGACTGATGTAATTGTCGTATTTAAAATTTGATTTACAGACTGATGTTATTTGTTTTTGTTTTGTGCATTTGATTTACAGACTTATGTGATTTGATTTTACTGACTGATATAATTTCTCGTGTTTTTAAAAGTGATTTACTGAATAATGTAATTTCTCATGTTTTTGTCCACCATTACTATATAATAAAGACCTTAGACGGACCTAGAAATTCTACCCGGTGTCCGTTGCTTTCCATCCGTCTGTCCGTCTGTCACAAATGCTTGTGAACATGCTAGCTTGAAAACAAATTCACCGATTATCTTCAATCTTGGTATGTATCTTCCTCTTGTTACATGTAAGATGACGGATGGTATCGAGTTTCACCAAATTCCGTTATAACAAAATTTAACACATTCATGCCTGTATTTGTTGTGAACACAAGTAGAGAATAAATTCAAGGATAAACTTCAATCTTAGCATGTAGCTTCCTCCTGTTAAGATGACGGATGGTATTGCATTTCATCTAATTCCGTTAAACAATTTGGCCATTATTACATAATTTTAGCATATTCATGCCTACATATGTTGTGAACATGATAATTAGAGAATAAATTCATGGATAAACTTTAAACCTTGAAGATTGCTTTCTGCTTTTAAGAAAATGAATCAGACTGAATTTCACCAAGTTCTGTAAAACAAGATGGCCCCCATTGCATTACTTTACGATATTTATTACTATATATGTTGTGAACACTCCTACTCTAACAAATTCACAGATTAACATGAAACTTCCTATCTTATTAAGACAGCAGATAGGATTGAATTTCATTGAATTCCGTAAAAAAATGGCCGCCAATGTATGATTTTACCATATTCACGCCTATGTGTTCTGAACATGATTATTTTAGATCAAATTCACAGATAAACTTGAAACCTGGAAGTTAGTGTCCTACTACTAAGACTTTGGATAGGATTGCATTTCATCAAATTAAAAAGGAAAAGTAATTGCAAAAATTACAAAGCATTAAAGTAATATGGTCCCCATTGCATAATTT
>JAVFBW010084385.1:0-16981 GCA_034783835.1 Mopalia ciliata
TCTTCTGGTTCACGGAAGTGTGTCGGAGATTTGCCACACTGCTGAACAGATCTGATCATTGATTGATTGATCTATGTAACGTAAAGTGTTGACGGAGCCATGTATGTAAAAGGTTCTGTTGACTTCAAAGCAACCCTTTTGTGCCGTTTATCACCGTCTGGACTCCGGTGTACTGACGTGAACGTTTTAACAAAGCCCCTATGGATCGTTGAGGGTGTAAAACTACCTTATCGGGTGTGACTCTTAAATGTAATTGTATCACGGGCCAATTCCCTTTATAAAAAGGTGAAATCCTGCTGTAAAAATTTACTGTTGTAAGTATTACAACACAAGAATGTGTATACAACATTTAGTAATTCAATGCACAATATTATTGCCTATAGTGGTGATTGCCTGCTGAGATAATTTGTAATATAGACATGCGCTTTTCATACCCCTTGCTTTTTTCCCTCTCACATGTTCTTTTATGAGATGTGTCCACTAGATGGTAGGTTCTAGAGAGTGTCGGGATTTACTTACCTAACTCTGGAGGAACGTTTAAGTTTGCATCTGAGATGTGTGTAATAGTATAATTTATTTACACTACAGGTTATATATTGTTTCGTTGTGAATCGTTGTTGAAGACAATGAGCTGGACTGAGACTTATCCGGTAGGGTTTTGCCTTAGTGGGGAGTGTAGAGCATAGGCTCTAGAGATTGTCGGGGTTTGCATTTTTTTTAAAAATCCAACGACCCAGTGACAGTGAAACATCCTTTTCAAAACAGTTCAAATATTCGTTAGCATCGAAACCATAGAAATAAGTGAAAGTAGACGATAAAGCCAGGTGGATTGTTTTTATTAATAATTGTTTAATTGTAATTTAATTTAAGCGCCAATCTGGACAGTTTGTCAAATTAACTGTTTCTTTTGCCAATTCCATTGGTTGGTAATACATGTTTCCAGATAAACAGAGACCAGATGTAAAATGTCAATGGTATTTTAAGAAGATCAGTACGTCAGTCTGTTCTCGTGTTAAATCTTCTCTTTACACAGTCCGGGTTGTTTAAGATTCCCGAGTCCATTAACCCAAAGCAAAAGAGATGAAGTCAAATTTAATCTGTGTACACAAAGTAACAGAGATAAGACAGACATCGACCTCTATAGACACCTGGTATTATCTGTTAATTCCAAGTGACAGTCACGCTATAAGGATTGTCCATTCCTTCACAGGTGATTCAAATCATTGGATATAACTCTACTAAAATATAAATGGTGTACAACATGCTTCATGTACTCTAATACCCACCTACTGGTAGAGATGTCTTAGTATTCGAAAAAAATATGTCTTGTTGTCTAGATAATGTGGTTTCCATCATGAAGCCATCTTGCTTCACTCTTAGAAAATATTGCTCTGTTGGATTCTGTATGGAACCCTCATGTCAACTGATTCGAGGCTAACGAATCCGTCTTTTTTATCCCACTGTGATGTATCAATTTTGGTCTACCTCAGTCAAATGAGTGAGTTACACCACGTGACTCCCACAATCGAAGATGTGGTTTTTACCTGGTTTCCTCACGCATTCCCACCGAACGTTAAGTAAAGCTTGTTGATAGGTGGCAAACAACAATCAAAACCAACAGGAAAAACCAATGAGTGTTAAAATGTTATGGTTTTGTAACTAATGCTGGAATGAAGTCACCCCCCTGGCTAATTGGAGTGACCTTCTGATGATAGACATGTTGTCTTTACTTACCATTGGGTATAATTATTTTCCCAAAGAGCATAACCCTATACCCTGTCATCCAGCAGTATGTTCCTTGTTAAAACTTAATTGTGTCTACAGACCTATTGTAATATATACCTAAAACCTATCAATAAGCTCAGTCATCAGGCGCCTTTGGTAATTGTAAACTGGAATCTGTCCATTTTCATTCTCAACTGGCTTATTGTCTGTTTTGTGTTTGAGATTGATTGCGTTAAGTAATTGAGTTAACGGTTTTAAAACTATAATAATTAACTAAGAATTTAAATGTTTAAAAATATAATTCCATAGTAGTCTGCATCATAATTACAACATTTGGTCAAAATAAGTAGATAATATACGTCAAATGTCAATTATGTGCAGATGAAGATCTATACCCCAATCTCCTCCCCAGATAAAACCTCACCTTTTCAGAATCCAGATTACTAAAGATTCCCAGCTTCATTTACTCCATACATCTTGTAAAAAAGTCTCATCAAACAAAAGAGCACAGGATAAGAACATACTATCTTTATGTGTTAAGACGTAACCCCCCCCCCCCTCCCCCCTCACCTCCCACTCCCCTACTATTGCTAGCTACGTTAACTATTTCACATTTTGGGGATTATACATACACCATTTGGAAGACATGAAGGTCAAATTCATTTAATTTTAAAGTATCATAATTCCACTTTTACGTGCCACCAGCTGAGATTCAGATCAAACGTTACCTAAAGGGCAGTATTTCATCTGTACACTAATAGAATATTGGGAGGTCCGCGACCGTGGCTTAGTGGTTAGCGAGTTCGCTTTATGAGCCTGCTTCGATATATCGTTCACAGGATCGAGTCCTTCTGTCGACCATCGGGTCACAGGGTGTGACTCCGGCAATTGCGGGTGGTTTTTACGAAGTTTTCTCCCGGTTTCCACCGTAATAAGACTAGAAGCAGTGTGACAGTGTGAGGTGGACAATCCGACGCCATATAAGTGAAAAACCCTTAATCGCAATCAAACAAACAAATAAGAATAGTGGGATGAATAACCGGTTTATATCCATTTTCAGGCGATGTGCCTTATTTGGCATCTTATGATTGTTTGTTTAACGTGGTACTAAAGGGTATTTCACTTATATGACGACGTGCCAGCCAATGAGTGACGGAAACCACCCTCAACACCACTGGCAACAAACAAAGACAAGACGAGTCAATTGCATGAAGACAACAAGACGCAATACAGACACCACAAACAGATGGACGTCCTGTTCCGTTTTTACTCTGAGAGCACCAGGGCAACTTGAATCTCCTACCAAACACAGACGCTTCGTATTGTCTTTGTTTGTCCCCAGTGGCGTGCCTAATCTGTCACGGAATCATGTGTGCAATAACATTTAATCTGGGGCTAAATCTCAATTGAAACAGATGGAGTAGGCTCTGACAAGAATCCAACAGCAGCAAATCTTAATCTAGCGCTGTTAATTGGGGAAAAATAGACAGGTATTAAAAGCCGGTATCACGTTCTCACAAATTAAAATTGGCGAATTTTCTTTTCTTTTTTTAAGTTAAGGTCTAAAGTAATGATCGTCCAATTTTATGAGATAAATAGCTTGATTATATACCATTGGTGGAAACACTCCATTTCCATTGATCAACGCCATTTTCCATTACCAGTTTTATTTGTTCGAGGACGTGTGTGTGCGTGCGTGGGCGGGTGCTAATATGTGTAACAGAGCCGGGCTAATAACTTTCAACTGACGATACAAACACAAAGGCTATAATGTATTAGCGGAAAGATTCTGGCTCCCGGTTGCTTTTTTCTTTAGAGAGAATAATGATCATATATCCTGATAATCAATTATGGTTAGGGCCAGTGAGGTATATCATTGAGTCACAGATTGTGACTTGCCTTATTACGGTGGAAAACCGGGATGAAACCTCGTAAAAATCATCCCTGCGATTGCCTGAGCCACAATATGCGACTCCTTATATACCTGGTGGGCAACTGGCGGACTCCATCCGGTAAACGGTAAGCCGAAGTAAGCTTTATTGTAAGCTCACAAAGTACCACTAAGCCACGGCCGAGGGCCTAGTACAGCCTTAAGTCAAATCAATGCGAAGATACAACCTGGCTTGTGCTATATTAATTATGTCGGTTTAGTTTGGTTTCCTAAAGGTTTGAGGGAGCTTTATAATGCCCTTGTGCTTTCTGAAATAACGGACGACACGAAGCCGATCTGTTTGTGCGGGCATTACATGTTGTGATTTCCCTGTGTTGTGGTTGGTTTCCTCCTTCCATTTGAGCGGCACACCCTCCTATGAATGAAATGACCATAGGTACACTGGGCGTTAAACCATAATCAAACAAACAATTCAATATGGTTCACCTGCATTTAGTACAAATATTAGCATGTTTGCTATATAAAGTCATATACAACTTAAATCAGAAACAAATCTAAGCATGCGTTTCCTACAAAAACGTCCATGTGTAAAGTGCATCTTTAGATCTTTCAGCTTACACCACGTCAAACGAAGTCTTTGTAAACGACGCAATGCCTTCAGCCGTACAGCTTTTTTCGACGAAGGTAACTTTAATGGATCATTTGTCCTTGTATTCTCTAATATGACAACAGACCAGTATTTGATGTTAAATGGACAAAATAAAATATATTAGTAATTTATATGATTTGTCCGGACCACATAAAAACAGATTTGAGACAATCTTCAGCCAAAAGCTCTACATCTAAGCAAACATAAGATAGTCCGCAGTGAAGTATGAATGCGTTTAACTGTGATTATCATCATATAACTGTAATTGTGTGTCAGTGTGAACTTCAGCATATAATTAAATTAATGCTATTAAGATATGTATAAAGCGTACCCGCCAAATATACAAAATACGAATGATAGTAGATAGGCCTACATTTATGTTCATTCCGCAAACAGCGCAGCAGAGTGGTTAGAGGGGGCTTCATGTTGTCGCGGTGAGAACACAGAGCCGATCTGTTTGTGATATCAATGTATTGCGTCATGTCATTGTCCTGTCTCATGTCTATCGTGTCTGTTTGTTGCGAGTGTCCGGAATGATTCCTTCTCCTATTGGCGGAGTTAAACCCCAACCAAATAAGGAAATAATACTTCGCCGGTCGGAAGTTTGATCAAATCTCAACGGCAGCTGAATGATAGAAACTTATCATATCAAACAGTTTATCTCCATATAAAACAGTCTATAACCCCGACACAGCTTGTTAATTCTGGATATCACCAATGATGCATCGTAGTTATCAGTTAATTGCATTGACAGAGACAGATTAAGAAGGGGACCTATGGGAGATTTATCAGTCTTACCGGGGCAACATGAAGATAATACTAATGGGAACAGCCTAATGAGTCACGAATCTCGTCTCATTCGAATTAACTTCATATTGGCATTAATTGTTGGTAGACAAAAGAAATTGTGTCAGGCAGTACAAGTAACTTGTACAAATCAGTTTAACTCACTGTCATATATAGGCCTATAGGGTCGCGTCAACAAGACGCATCACAACCACATCCAAAATAAATTCGCTACAAAAGTTTATACATTATTCATTCATTGGAACTTATTTTAAGGACTCTATCGCTAGTCAAAGGTAAAATTTCGACTTTTTTTTTTTGCCTTTCTGAAATCTTTTATTCATAATCTTGATAACGCAAAAAGTTTCACAAAAAAATGTAGTATTTTAGAATGTTTTTTTGGATTTAAATTGTAAAATGCATGCTTCAAAGATTATGCATATAGAAGGGCGGAAGGGATTGACAAGATTATCTCACCTCGACTGACTACCTGCTGACTATTACCACAAACCAATTAGCCAAAGGTCCACAAATCAATTACATAATCGTTGGGGATGTGTATTTGAGCCGAACAGTAGCATGGGGAACAAATGTTTATGGGTGGTAGAACACAATCACTTACATATGTTTAGGCTGTTTTCTCAGCTTTCATTTTTCTTGATTTTTATGATTGGAATCGTTTATTTCTCGTACACTATTTGCCCCAAGTCTTTCAAATTTGGCACAGACAATCTTGAAGCCATTATCTAAAAAACCGTTATGCAGTTTTTTTTATATTGATTTTCGTTTTGAAGATATTTAGCAAATATTTTTTTACGGGCAGATTTTTATTTTTTACATATATTTATATCAATTGTTCAAAAACTAACTTGGATTTAGAAAAAACACTATGACGTTTTTTTTAGTTTAAGTACCGGTCTACACAGACATGCAAGTTTGGACAAAAAAACTCAAACTATTTAAGAAAAATAAAAGTCACAAACAAGGGCCGGTTTTAAATTTTTTTTTATGTTTTTCTTTATTTGTGTCATTATAAAAGAAATCATGATATGACAGTATATTTAGAATCTTGAAATCCTCTGCTTTCTAAATATATATGATGTTAATATAATCATCCTTTGAAATTATCGTCAAAAGACACGAAAAGATAAGAGTCTCATTTTTTACTCCTGACTAGCGGTAGAGTCCTTAATAGTAGGCCGATCAAGAGCTCGCTTAACAAACGCAATGGCCAAAACCTCAGAATCTCCGTAACGCCGATTTCATCCTTTGGGAGCCGTTGTGTAACCTACCGAGGAGTCTAGATAAGAGAAGACCGTAACATCTGTATATCAGCTTCTCCTTTGGTGAATCTCTCGAGGTAATTCAATCGTTTGCCATCATCCTCTAAAACTATCTTTATCTTGAACTGACGAATGAACCGTTTATAGGTCAAAGGAAAGTCAAGCCGAGTTGTATCGGGGACAGGTTTTTACGTCAGCGTCGCAATGTGCACAACACAGCAATATAATGGTGATTTTTGTTGGACACTGCTGCACGTATTCACTTACATTATAAGTGTAGAATATACACAGTCTAATTAAAATAAGATGGCAAATGTGCTCCCCGGGATTTATTTATCGTTACATTGAGATAAAACGCAACAATCCTAGTTATACTGTTCAATCAGTTCAAGCTTGTTGGGGTTCACGAAAGGTCACGGTTTCAGTTGTCCAATAAAAACACATTTAAAATGGGGCTATGGTAAACACCAAATTCAGCCAAATAAAGCAGAATTGTTCCGATTTTCTTCTGAGTTGAAGTTGTATGTGACATGTATTTAACAGGTTGAAATTCAACTCCACTCAAAGTTTATCATTTGAATAATATTTGTTGATGTGTGTGTATATCCATTCGTTTTGTTAAAATGCCCATCTGGTAAACTTCGGTTTGCCTGCGGAAACCTACGGCTTTAACAAACCAGATTTTAGTAGCAGCTCAGTGATTGTTTAATTTTATAAATTAATTGACATTGTAGTTGGTGGATTGCATTCAATCTTAAAAGAGCAACAAAGCAAATACAGGGAGCTCTTTTGAGATCTGATTTTAAGTATATTGGAATGAACAATATCAACATATTGATTGTCAACACGTCATTTAAGATTAAAACTAACTCTAACTAACCCTAAAACTAACCTAAACCACACCTGTGGTCGTCTTTGCAAAGGCATGTTACAAGTGCAGGCCTATTCTACAGTTAGACCAAAATATGTCAGAAAGTTCAGTATACGAAATAATTGAACCTATAAACGTCGGTAAGTGAAAAAAAGTTGAAATTACACAGCTATGTGCGCTCTAACTCTATATCTCTAAATAAGGCTACATTGTTTGATAGACTAAGAGATAAACAGAACTCTGCATCTAATTTCCAAGTCACATCTGTCAAAAAAATATACAGTTAAAGCGATGCAACAAAACTAGGGTTGGATGTTTCACATAGCTGTATATTTACGTATCTGTAAATAAGGCTTTAGGTTGACGATACCTGTGTCAAAGGTCTATTTCTCGTGTTTAAATGCTGAGTTTCAATAAAATGACATGTGCTCTGAATATGCCGAAGGAACACAGCAAACACACATGTGGAATATACTAGCAAGTAACGTATTTTACGCCAACTGGTTGTCTTGGTTGAAGAAACATAGCCATTTAGGCCTACATGTAGATGACAAATAGTAAAATATTACATAACACATGCGGCTTGTTTATCCGGGATCATAGCCTTATAAACACAGGATAGAAGAACACAATATAACTTCAAACAAATATAAATTTTCAGCTTTCGGACAACACTGTCTTAAAACAGGGCACAATCATAATCTAAGCAAATATAATATCATTGCCAGAAGCCGTACTCAATTTAAACTGAAATTAAAAGAGTCACTACTTATATCACAGCATGATCTTGAAAATGGAATAAGACATTTCCGAAAGCTAGATTGACAAAATGTACAAATTATTTGTCGTTATTATTTCAAATAATTTATCTAGTGGAGTTTTGTGACATTTCCGCTATATTTTCAACACTTTAAAAAGTTGCGCGAACTGCCTTTTGATAGGCTAATGTCGTTAACGTCATTTACAAATGACCAGATGCAAAGCTACATTACAACACATGCCGGTCTGGACTATAGCTGTACTCTAACAATTTAGCTTAAATTATCATTAAAATATGTTTTATGTAAATTTCTTAATATCGTAAACAGTTGAATTGAGGTTTACTCAATTGTACTAAATTGCTTTCCAAACAATCAGCAGATGTATATATGTGTTTTGGTTTGTGCCTATGCCTCTTCGTCTGGCCTGGGATTTAGTATAGTTCCCAGGTCTGGCATATAGCATTATGTGATTTTCGTTCAACACATGTGATCACCATACTACGATAATGTGCTGTGCGCAAAATTCGTGTCACCAGGATAAAGGCAGAGGTCGCAGTTAAAGGACAGACTCACATAAACTTTTCGGCGCAGGCGATTACGATTAAATGATGATGCATCCCGTTCGAAAGTCGAGACGTCAGGTTGAATGAAGTTCGAGATACTTTCATATACCGGTACTTATGACGTTTCGAGTCATCCCCGAATGCGTGACATAACAACGAGTTTTCCATCCGATTTTTTGTCGTATTTAAGAAAGGAACAGTGCGAAATGGACAATCCATCGTCATATTAGTGATATACTCTTGAGTCAAACCTGGAACTTTAATTACACAAATCATCAAATTATTTGGTACAAGTCATCGTCACTACATTGGTTATAATGTGACGATACCTTATAATGTTATTTCGTAACACTACTTCCGTGGCAATGTAGTTATGTCATAAATAAGTAATAGGGAAGTTCTTGTACTTTACAGTTAGGCGATTTATACTCACATAAAAGCAAGGAGAACCTGTACGGTCGTGTATGTTGATTGAACACTTGAACATTTAGAATACAACTTATTTATGGAGCACAAAATTCCCGGGTAGAGATATTTGGTTTTCGTTGGGAACGAGCTAGCCGAGTAACACATTCACGGTTCGAATATTCGAAGGGTAGCGGAGTTTCTAATCCCTGTATTTACTCATCCCAGGATTGTCCAAAGCTAAAAGAAGGTAAATAGTCAAGCTGAACTTTTATAGAAGTAGGCTGTGTACCCTAACACCAAAATAAAGCCTACATTAAATATATTACGCGTTGATTGAAAATATGTAAATTTATCATGCGGCAACGTTATTGAGAACAAAATTCGAGATGAAATTGTTGGATTATCCAAAAAGAGTAAATAATCGAGTTGAAGTCCTCGTCCTTTAGTAGTAGGCAGTTTTTCCTAACACCTAAACAAATCGTACATTATATGTATTACACGTTTATTGAACATCTGCAAATTTAACATTGTTGGATTATCCAAAACAAGTGAGAAAGTAAATAATCAAGCTGAAGTCCTCGTCCTTTAGTAGTTGGCAGTTTTCCCTAACACCTTAACAAATCGTACATTATATGTAATACATGTTGATTGAACACTTGGGAATTTAGCATACGGCCGCGTTATTGAGCACAAAATTCGAGATTAAATTGTTCAATTATCCAAAACAAATAAGAAGGTAAATAATCAAGGTAAAGTTCTCGTTCTTTAGAAGTAGGCATTTTAACAGACAAACAAAGCGTATGCCTACATTTATTGTATTACATGTTGATTGAACACCTGTAAATTTAGCATACGGCAACGTTAATGAGCACACAATTCGATATTAAATTATTGAATTATCCAAAACAGGTAGAAGGTAAGTACTCAAACCGACGTTCTTCTTCTTTAGAAATAGGCAGCTTAACAAACCAAAGAGTACACATGTTTACAGGCTGATTGAACACCTGTAAATTTAGCATACGGCTATTATGGAGCACAAATTTCGGGATAGATTGTGAGATTATCCGAAAATGGTAAATAGTAAATATTCAAACCGAAGTTCTTCTTCTTTAGAAGTAGGCAATTTTCCTATTAACAAACCAAAGAGTACATGTGCTTACAGGTTGATTGAACACCTATAAATTTAGCATACGGCTATTATGGAGCACAAATTTCGGGAAAGATTGTGAGATTATCCGACAAAGGTAAATACAAAATATTCAAACCGAAGTTCTTCTTCTTTAGAAGAAGGCAATTTTCCTATTAACAAACCAAAGAGTACATGTGCTTACATGTGATTAAACACTTGTAAATTAAGCAAACGGCTGGGTAATTGAGCACACAATTTGGAAGTAGGTACATATATTTTCCACTCTGTGCAAATACAATAACCAAAGCAGCCGATCGAAAGACCTACGTTACGGTCATGACAAGTCGCTGGTCAATTAATAGGCCAATCAATGCTTGTTTGTCTTGTCTCAAGGAATCGAGGCCGTACGTGTAGAAAGCGGACACATGATCATTTGGACCACTCAATAGTCCAATAGCACAAGCCTATTAGGAAAGGGTTTTAGTGACATGTGTCATGGTGTAATATGTTTAGAGTTTGACCACCTGGGCACAACTTTAAAGCTGTGATGTTGCAGGCTTAGCTAATTCGTTTAAACCGCAGGGCGTATATTGACACCATAAACAAAAGACAGCCCTGCTAATCACCAGTCTTCACATCCGGGTCGTTGTTGGATAGTTGTGCAGCAACGTATTTATGACTGAAGCAGCATACAGTATTTCTGGACAAATTAACCGTAAACTGTTTCGTATGAATTTTTGACGAACTGGTGAATTCAAAGGAGAGTCATGAATAGTTTTGTAGAACTATTCGTACTTTTTCTCATTTGTTCCGTCATCTGCGCATCTACCCAGTCTGAAATTGAACTGGTCCTTACACATACAAACGATGTGCACGCTAGGTTTGAAGAAATAGACAAATATGGTGGAAAATGTAATCAAAAATCTAGAGAGAAATCGGAATGTTTCGGAGGAGTGGCAAGACGGATGAGAAAACTGAGAGAACTGAGACAGGAATACCCAGATAATATTTTGCTGCTTGATGCCGGAGATCAGTTCCAAGGGACTCTGTGGTTTTACGTGTACAGTGGGAAGGCTGCCTCATATTTCATGAACTTACTACAATATGACGCCATGGTAAGTTTATATGTTACAAACAAAATATAAGATTCCGATCTGTTTACTTGTTCCAAGGACAATTGTGGTTGTATGTATACCTTCGAAAGGCTGTTTTTAACTGTAGTAAGTATGACGCCATGGTAATATACGTTGCCGTCGAAATATAAGGTTCCGATTTGTTTTAAAGTTTGAAGTAACATTGTGGTTTTATGTATACACTCTTAGAAAAATATGGCTCTACCGGAACCGTTTAAGGTTCAATAGTTATGGCGGTGGTGGAACCCTTTTTGGTTCTGCATGGAACCTTCTCAGCAACTGTCCCACGTATTAATCCCTATCTTTATTTACCAAAGAACCGTTTTTGTCACTATGGTTACGTTAAGAACCAGCCTGGTTCCATTTAGAACCATAATCGTTTCTAAAGAACCCTCAATGAACAATTATCTCGAGGAGTGTACAATCGAAAGGCTGCATCGTATTTTATAGGTTTTTTTCTGCTATAAGTACGACGTTATGGTAACTATTTTTTACGTTTCTTTGAAACAATGCCGTGGCAATCTAGATTATTGTATGTCAGAACTTCAGTCATACCAGAATCAGCATGTCCGTATAAAAAATTATCCTTGAAATATAAGAGGACAAATAACTCTAATGACATTTGGAAATATTGGTTAACAATTATAAATTGGAATCGAAAATGTCTAACTCTAGCTATAAATATAACCTAGTATCAGATCTATATTTAATACTATTTTAATTAGTGTTCAATTTTTGTTGTTGTTGTTGTTTTGAATTATGGGAATGGGAAAATAATACTAAAACTAAAAATAAAAGTTACGAACCAGTCAAATTTTATTTTGTTGTTGTTTATATCATTCTTTTTGTGCTATATATCTGGTTTTCAAAATATATGACATAAAATTGTTTTCTTTTCCAGATACTATTGCATTTTAACGCATTTGTTTTTTTGTCATCTGTTTGTCTTGCCAGTGGCGGCAAGGGTGATTTCATACGCCCATTGATTTGGTTCGCCGTCTTTTGAGTGCAATAGCCTTAAGTACGGCGTTGAATCCCCATCAAACCAACAAAACAAACAGCAATCTAGTGTTGTTAAAATTGGGGTTTTACGCTTTCAGGGGCCCTATTATTGTATGGATTTCGCACCTCGCCAACCATATAATTGACATTTTCCTTCTTTTTTTACCAATAGTTTGATTTTAATGCGATGTTCGGTTCCGGGATTTAGCATTATATACTGCGGTATGTAGAACAACACAAACAGTCTTTTGAAAAGTGCTGTCGTCGCAATAGTATATACGCATCAATTATGTGTCTAACTATTACATATTCAGCATTTTTTGAAGCTGTTAGGAGCGGCTCTTGTCACGAATGGTAACAGGCAGTTGAACGCTCTACATTAATCCCGAATTAGATAAGGGTATGTGGTGTTAAATATCAAGACCTATCCGCTATTAGTGATAATGTATTTGTGTAGCGGGATAAATTGTTGACTGAGCAACCTCAATGGTTTACAAAATGCATGACAATCAATATTATGGCAAACCGTTATCATGTATAGCCGCTAAAACTGCGCAGTTGTCATGATGGCCTGGGACCGGAACAGATTGCACATTTATTCCAAACATTTACATTAATTGGTCTTTCTTCACTGGGTATTAACGCAGCTAGCAATGGACAAAACTTCGCACTAAAGATTTTCTGAAGTGTATACGTATTAATCGATTATTCATAATCGATTGGTCAACTCGATCGATTAATAATATCAGGTACGAAACTATCGGTGAAACTAAGACAAGTAGGAAAACACAATAGTGTATATATCTTCTTCACAGGAACGGCTTGATATGTTTGCGCAACTTTGCAATCAATCTTTTTTCTTTTATAAAGACATTAGGCCTACTATATTCCCATGAGCTTGTAACCGAAGCAAACTAATCGACCACACGGCACTACGCACTTGAGCTGAAACGGGTCATGTTTGTTTGTTTGTTTGATTGATTATGGCTTTATGTCGTCCTGTATACCATTTCTCTTGGACCACGGCGTTCTAGTGATGAAGGTTACCATGCCGGACGTCACTGACAACGAACAACGAACGTACTCAAGGACAATTCACCTATATAACTGCAGATTGTCCACTTTATACTTTTCCTTGCTTAAATACGGCGGAAACCCGAGAGGATACCCCTTTAACATAACCGCTGCGATTACCCCAGCTACATTGTGTGACTCACCAATATACTTGATTGTCAATACGCGGATTCGAACCTGCGGACGAAATACGAAGTAGGATTATTAAGCCGACACTTACAATTATGCCAGGACAGCGGTCCTAGGGCCGAAATTAATTTTTACTCGACCTGACATTCGTTTGCACTCTCCATGCACGATATTTATTTCTACCCGACCGGAAATTAATTTACACACGTCCCGAAGTTCATTTATGCTCGCCCCGAAATACAATTATAATCCCACCGAAATATTTTCATATCCCTTATGAGCCGCTGTGCACTCATGAAATATTTATTCAGTTATATCGTTTTAAACTTATATGTACGCTGTAACATATACAGTACTGATGACTACCAACCTTGATGGTTCCCGTATACAACCTACCATTCGCTGATTTTAACACTTTAACACAATTTTAGCATGTTAAACCACAAGCTCTAAAAGTAATACTCTGTCACCAAATCTGTTTGGCACTCACCTTTTTTATGAGATAAAAGCATGTTGTGTCTTTACATAAATTAAGTGTACAACCGAGTTTTCGCTGATTTTGATTTTGTTTGTTTGTTTGATTGGTGTTTAACGTCGTACTCAAGGGTATTTCACTTATATGACAAGGGATTGTCCACTTCAGACTGTACACAGCCTCATTACGGTAGAAAACCGAGAAAAAAACTTTTTAAAACCACCCCGCGATTCAGTTCAGTTCAGGAAGCGCACTCGCTACCACTGAGCCACGGCCACGGGCCCCGCTGATTTTGCGTTCACAGCGACAATTTAGCATGTTAAACCACAGGCTCTAAAAGTAATACTCAAAATCTGTTTGGTATTCAACTTTATTTTATAAGATACAATCATGTTGTGTCTTTTAATAAATGAATTGAACAATTGTCGGATCATGTAAGTTCATTAAAAAGCCGAATCAAACAAACAAACTAAACGCTGTGCTTTTTGTTCTCGTTTACGTATAGGCTTTAGGAAATCACGAATTTGACGAGGGGGTTAACGGTCTTGGGAGCTTTCTAGACAACGTTAGTTTTCCTGTATTAAGTTCCAACATAGATCCTTCACGGGAGGAAAGACTCAACGGAAAATTCCACAGGTCTCATGTGTTTACTGTCCAAGGAGAGAAGATAGGGGTTATTGGCTTCACTACGTTAGAAACGCCTACACTTTCGGAAACAGGTAAGGCCAAATAAAGTCAGTAAGTTAGTTTATTGCAGCTCAGACAGGTACTGTCGTTCGCCGAATGATTAATAAACAGGTACATGATGTAAAATATAAATAACTGCAGTAGGAACAAAACAAAATACCACAAATAAGGATTTCGTTCTTCTAATACCTTGACAGTATACTTAATAGATTTTTCTACATCTATACAAACATGCCTGCACATAAATCGTAATGGAATTTATTTAATTTATTAATGGAATATGTTTTAATTTTTTAGTCTGTGTTCATTACAACATTCAAGGTTATCTCCCTTAGTGTCTTGCTTGACACCTTTGTCGATTTTCAGAACACCAATTGTATTTAGTCTGTTATGCAGAAGAGTATAAATCTGAATCATATATATGTATTTATTTTGAAAAAGCTCGAATACTCTGGATAACATATTTGTGGATGTGGTGACAATCCAATTATGATTCTTGAACATATTGCAAAATGAGTAGATGTCAACAGAAAAAACTATACTGCATTTTCAAGGTTTATTTCTCAAGTATAAGTACAATAAAGATAAGACTCAATAGATTAGTTGACTTAGAAGAATAGTCATTAAATAAGTAAACGGTACGTCATTTTTTTTTTTTTTTTTTTTTTGTTGATAGGCTCCATCACAGTGGTTCTATCCCACTTTGGACAGTCTTAAAAAATTTAAAATACATCTTTCAGAAAACGTTTAAAAAATCAAGGACGAACTTAAAATGAGACACAGTTTACTAGATTGCATTGTGCTCTTTACAATGGGACAAATTTGAAGTTTCTAACATGCATAGTAAAATGTAGGATCTACTAAAAACTTAAGTGTCTGAAAAAGGCGATTAAAGTTTTGCATCTTGGATATGCATGTAAGCTGATGAAAGCGAGTTACCTCCCCTGGAATTAAGCATTCCGTCAGAGAGTATTCAAGGTACGGAAATGGCCGAGGTTGGTCAGAAATGTTGGATATTGTAAATAGAAAACTAAATTATAGGCTCAAATTTTAACTATTTTGTTATTAGAATTGTGAATCATTTTATTCACCAACGTATAGTTTGAATACCTAACTTTTTATCCAAGTGGTCAACAAATTTGGTTCATTTTGGGCCCTAGGGGTCCAGCAAGACCATAAGGGACATCAGGACCAAGGTAATTCAAAGATGGCGGAAACCGGACAAAACCGGAAGCAAATACTCCGGTCTCAGGTGATTCAATGAGGATATTCAATTTATTGGGATATAATTGATTCATCCGATTCACGGCTTGTTTCATCTTAAGAGCATAGTGAACGCTTTACGACGCTATGTTTTTTCTTTGACGTCTGTCTGATACAGGCTATAAACTGTGTCTCGAAATTTCAGCTAAACATCGTTTTTCGTTTGACGGTTCAGAACTTTCAGTGAAATGTCCGCCATTGAAATCATAAGCTAGATACTATTGGGGAAAAAAACTTGTAAAATTTCCGGTTATAGCAAGGGTTTAAAACCCAAGGCCGATTAGTCCAGCTCGATTCTTCTGAAAAGTTAAAATTCATTTCCAATGAGATTCTTACATTTCGACCTACGTCCTCAGTGCAGGTTTTAATCATCGATCGGGCAAACAGACCAGGGGCCACTTTCACAAAATGTCGTAAGACAAAAAAATACCGTACCAGAAAATGTCGTCATGTTAAACTATAGACGTAAAAATAGCGCACGATATTTTATTGTCGTACGACATTTTGTGAAAGTCGCCCCAGAAGCCTCTTTCATAAAATGTCGTACGATATTTTTCCCTCTATAGTTTTACATGACGAAATTTTATCGTACGATATATTTTGTCGTACGACATTTTGTGAAAGTGGCCATAGCATGTGGAAGTCAATGTCAGTGACGTCAATGGCAATGACTTATGACGTCAGAGTCAATGACCTATGACGTCATGCAGAAGAAGTTCCATTCATCCATTGGACAAACAGACAGACATGTGAATGAACTGCAGTAACCCTAAGTACGGCGTTAAACCTCAATCAACACACAAACAAACAACACAAGAAACGGCAGTTATTCCTTTAAATTATTACATTAATTTATAAATGAACGTTAAAGAATCTTTGTTTACAGGAAAACTGCTTTTCGACACCGAAGTTGAATCTATTCAGAAAGAGGTTGTCAAACTACAAGAATTGGGAGTGAATAAAATAATTGCTGTAGGACACTCCGGAATTAAAGTGGATAAAGAAATTGCTCGAGCCGTCAAAGGGGTTGACATAGTGATCGGGGGACATACGAACACGTTCTTATACACAGGTATGATTATCCTAGAAGAAAAATCTTAAAAGAGATATAGGCCTAGGTTTATACATCTTCTCTAGCCAAGGGTTACTATT
>JAVFBW010084495.1:0-16978 GCA_034783835.1 Mopalia ciliata
GTATTTTCGTTATTTTGGAATAACACTTTCTTAGTTAGAACATATACCTGTTCAGAAAATTTTGTAGGTTGAAACCAATTATTAAGTACATACATGTTGTATTCATCATTTATTTATTAAATTATTTTACAAATGAACCGCTTTACAATATATTTGACAAGAAATTGTTTTTTTTATTTTATCACAGATCATTTTAAGCGATTTATTTATGAATATGTATAGGTCGTCTAAAAGAAAGGCTTGTTAAAACGTGTACATGAAGTTCTTAAATTAACGGCATGCGTTAATTTAGGCAGCCCATATGGAATTAAACTGGGTCATCCAAATCGTCAACTGCATGACGATGAACAAATGCCGTTAAAATCGTTGAACAGTTTCAATAGATATAATTTTGTCGATATCTGTATAATGCTTTGTTATAAATGAGTGGGACGGGTCCAAATAGTAAGGCGGCCCTTTAAATGTTTAAGTAAGGTATACTAATGTCTGGAACGACTTCGAGGGCCCACAACCCAATTACCTATAAACTCTCATTGAGGTAAAAGTACTGCGTATATACGCTATAATGATGGTACCTGGATTAACTATTGAGTCCGAAAGCTTCAATTCGTGTAACTGCCCTAGAGATTTGAAATGCTTATCTCAAAGGGCTTAAATCTTCCATTAAGTAGACTTAATATAGGTGTAATATCCCAATCGAATAACTCATATATCAGTTTATTAGGTAAGCATGTCTTAGATGCCTACAAGTTAGAGGACCTAAATAGTCAGGGTGGAGGACAGAAAAATGGCAGGATAGCAACAGATACTTGGACCGTATTTATGTAATTTTAACAAGGCTAATGTGCGATTTTAAGTCTAGTTTAGCATATAAAATGTGTCAGATAGCTCAGTATATAATGTACTATTGGACAGACATAATCGAACCCATGTAACCGGTAAATGAAACAAACTTAAAGTTAAACAGTTTTGTGCACTATAACTGTCTCTCAGAACAATGCTATACGGTACGATTGACTAGAGATACAGAATTCTGCATCTATACCTTGATCGCGGGTGAATCCCTTTAAACAAACAGCCATGTTAATATTCAGGTGGAGTTAAGTGACTCTTAAAAACATCCGTTTTCTAACAACAACGTTCCCAACTAATACACGGATAAAGCCTAACCTCCGTTTACGTCAAACAAATGTATCCGTAAACAATTACAAATCCTTATAATTACAAAATATACTTGATAGACTTCTGATAATACTTATACAACCAAACAAATGACTTCCGACATATCATCCTTTTAATGCTCTTATTTATTCCGTTTTCATATTATACCAACAAAATAAAGCGTTTCGAAAAACTGAATATGAATCGGTTGATCTACGAAGAGTCAAAGAAATTAACATATACATCGATCCAGACTATCGTATATTGTTTGAAAATTCATTAAACTAAACAAATAGCCTATAGCAACACTTAGCTACGTGCCCACCGAATCGAGATTCACGCACGCAAATACAGATTGAATTTCCGGATATTACAGGACCATTTCATAATAAAACCATAAGTTTTCCCAATGAAAAGTGAGTACAAGTTGGAAAATCCCGATATTGTATCAAATAAGCCATTGCTTTCTTTCACGGGGTGGCTCAGTAGCTTAGCTATTTACTGTATATACCTCTTTCGATGAGTATAGGGTAGAACGATCCCAATAAGCAAACAATGTTAATTTGCTGACTGATAATTTATGTTTTATAACCAAAGAATGAAATGTCATCTATATCCTGACCTGTAAAATATTCAGGTACCATCTTGCATTACAAATGAGACGGTAACTTCGGGCTAAACCTTGTGGGACGCAATGTCATGGAGGTAAGGCGGCGACGGTTTGAATCAAATGACTCGCAACCCCCATTTCTCTTCAGGACCGCATGCATTCTAAAATAAATAACATGTACTTTAAATTTATAAAATATTTTGCATTTTCAAAATAATAAATATTTATGAAATATCCTGGAGCCGCCACTGTATTTACCTCTAGGAATATGTTTGGCTTCTCAACTTCTATGAATCATGGAACCCATCTAATAGAAAATACCACCACTGGCAATAAATCATTTATAGTAAACTCAGAACTGTGTTTGGACGTTCAATTTATGTTTAAATCGGATAACCCAAATCTGAATTTTATTATCCAATATTTGTAACCTGAAACGACCAGCTTTTGCCCCTCTTTATAATGTTACACTGACAATAAACGGCAATCTTGGAAGGGGGTAAACAAATCTGACTTGAATTGCTTATGTAAAACTTTGTTAGCCAAACATACGAACGCCTTCTATTTATTAACAGGTTGGAGGGAGCTTCATGTTGCCCTGTTGCTCTCACAGCTAAAGGTGAACAGGAAGCCGATCTGTTTGCGGTGTCTGCATTGCGTCCTGTTGTTGTCCTGTATTTGTCATATCCTGTCTGTGTTGGTTTCCTTCATCCATTGGGCAGTGAAATACCCTTGAGTACGACGTTAACCCCCAATCGAACAAGCTATTTATTGATCAGAAATGTAAACAAATAAGAGTAAACAGGGTTCAATACTTGTTTCATCAGATTGATCAGCGCCAAGTTTGACCAGCATTATTCACCTCTATCCAGGTAACTACTACGTACATCATTTTATACTGCACGAAGTTTGTAGATCATCTTGGTGCTTTAAGATGATTCTAAATGTGATATTTAGAATTATTCTTATTATTATTATATTAATTACAGGAGGGTGTGTTCTTTATATTTTTGTTCATAAGAAAACTTTGTTTCCACCTCATTTATTTTCACAATTTTCTCAGAAGCAAAGTATGCTAATTCTTGAGCGTATTTTGTTTCTATATAGCTGGTTTGTGCAACAAAAAAAGAACCCACACAACTAAAAAGGTTTAATTTGTTTTATTTTACAACACTTTTTGCTAATCAGATTAAAATGTGATGTAGAAAGCTCCCAGTTTTTGTTTGTCCCACTTAAGATATAATGCCAAGGTCTAGTAATCAGTTTTTCCAGGGTTCACCAAAGGTCACATATAAAACGATGTTATGGTAATCATGCATCAAGTTGAGGAAGTTAAACCTGCATAAATAAGTTAATTTTGCCAAACTGAACTGGGGCAACTTTTCACACGCCTGATTTTAATCAGAATGGCTTCTCTTTTGACCAAAACCAGTTGGACAATGCATTTAAATGCAACTACAAAACATCCCCGCCTCCGTGGAACTGTTGTACACAGATAAAATCTGCGAGTACTGTTAAAGTTATACTGTGTAGATATTAAACAAAATAATTGGGTACATTTTGTATTCATTTCATCCTGTTTCCCCATTGACTCATACATTGCAAACTATACAGAATGTGAGATTTCCTATTGTTTATAAAATAATTCAAAACATTTACATAACTTCAAAACAAATCATATAAGCAAACAATAACAGATGTAAACAACATTACTTTTTTCATGTATTATTGTTTATACATGTCAGTGACCAGACAAAAGTGAACACTGTTGCTTCGTAAATATAACATACAAACCACAAAGAAAAAACAAACAAATAGCACAGCAAATCCTGATGCACTTCTTGTTACAAAAATGAAATAGTTAAAACAGAATAAAATCCTACTACAAGTTATAAAAGTTTCTCACATGAAAATATCAACATGTTTACACATGAACATACTATATATAAAGACACTTTAAACTACATGTGTATATATTCAACATTACCTTAAGTGTTAATTTTTAGTTAAAAATGTCAAACATAAAACATTGATTCTTTGATTACAGGGTGTCAAGCGTCAAGGTCTCCTCAACTAAGGGAGATAATTTACACATTTCTAGCTGAGTACTGTCCCTTAATAAATATTTAAATCACAATACATTAGTACATGTAAACTGTTAAATTTTGTTAAATAAAATATTGATACTATTTGGTCTGAACAGTTCATTTGTTAGATAATGCATCCTGCTGATAGAGGACACGACACTTTTCCTCAAAACCACATCAAACTCCACATCATGACAAACACACTTCAGTCACCATGATATTCCAACTAGTCTCAGACAAAATAATTTTCTGAAAAAGATCGAAAACAAAAAAATTACACAATCATCTTAAAGCCTCAAGTAAAAGGTTATTTGTTATATTTTGTGTTAATCATCAAACTTTTTTGCAACTGATTGTTTGATGATACTTTTAAGACGTACTGATTAAAGTGAAGAGAAAGCTTCCCATTAAGACACACCAGTATAGACAGTGTGTCCCACTGTGTGGTCATCAAATACAAATAGCAGCACACTTACCTGTCATTAGTGGACCATCAGTTTAGGAAATCCTAAGTTTACAATTAAAATACACATGATATCTGATATTTACATATCTGGTCCCAACTTGCCTAACATGAAATAGGTGCATGTGTTTTAGTCTATGATGATGAATCCCATGATGAAACAGGTCTACAGTATGTATTGGGATTACATGATGTCACAAAAGATTTAGAAAGAGCTGGTAGGTGATTGGTTAAAATTCAGTGTTGACAGTCCATATGATAGGGCTATTGTGAGTGTCATTGAGTAGTTAAACAGTGAATGTCAAGTTCTAAGCTTTAGGAAACTTTACAAAGGTAAAGTTATAATATTTTCCTAGTCAGAGGCAAACAACCTTTTTACCTATACTCAATTTGAACAAAAGCTGTATATTATTTCAAGCCCGTAGGGTGAAATATGCTCACCTTGACCTTATACAATATGAAGATTTAGGAAAAGCACATCACTTTTGTGCTGTCACTACATTTGTTAAAAGAAGGTGGAGAGTTAAAGGTCATAAGCTGACACCCTGTACCCAACTTGCAATTGATACACAAAATGATGAAATCAGATCTTTAACACTCCCCATGATTTGTTTGAGTTTTTAGACAAACACCTTACTTACAGTGTTCAATAAGGTCATTCTTACTGGGGTTCACTAAGGGCACTGCTTCAGGTGTCAAGTAAAAACACAGATAACACAGGGCTATGATAAACACCAAATTCAGCTAAAACAAGTCCAATTTCTTTTGCAGTCATGACCCACATGGGTTGTTTAATGATGAAGTCTTTGAGTAGTTTAATGGTGATCACAGCTAGGCATACGCGCTAGCCGGCAGACAGATGTATTCACAGTAGGAGTGTTAGACTTGAAATTATTCTGATATTATTAAAGTAAGCAGGAGAAAGATCTTTACTCTAAACATTTAACATGAAAGTGTGAAAAAATCAACCAAATATTTCCAAAGCGGTAAAAATAAAAATGTGATAATACTGAAGATTTCATTCAGGTACGATATTCACCCACAACTGTTATAATCAATGTTTATTTTCTAAGAAGTTTACCGTCAATGAGTGCCACAAAAGTACTGTTTGTCAGTCATCCATATAAATATAATTTCTTGGAAATTATCATTTATTTAAAAGTGAAAGCTAAGAGACAACCAATTTAAGGAGCCAAGTCAGTATAGAACAAATGGATGCATGAAATATCTATGACCTTTCGCATTGATTGATTCTAAACTTAACAGTGTATGCATGTTCCCCAGACGTTACCTCCTCCGACCTTTCGCGTTGATTGATTCTAAACTTAACAGTGTATGCATGTTCCCCAGACGTTACCTCCAAATGGAGGTGAAATGAGTTGGGCCCTATCTCGAGCTTTATTGTCATATATATGCCTATATCTCTTTTACAGCTCTTGGCATTGACAAGTGTTCACTCCAGTTGACACTTGGTCAATGTGAGCGGCTTCAATGTATTTATGTTTACATCCACAGATTAAATGGCATGCTGAATCGTGACTGGCAAAATCTGTTGGTTTGTTTGTTCGTTTGATTGGTGTTTAACGTGGTACTCATGGGTATTTCACTTATATGACGACGAACACAAATATAGAACAAATCTGCTCCCCATTACCCTTTAGCTCTGGGAACACCAGGGCAACAGAAAGCAACCTCTGTTCTCGCCTCTTACGATCAACCGAGGAAGCCGAGGGAGTATTCTGCAGAGCCATGGCCAACCCGCTCCCTCACGGGGCTGCACAATAATGAATATTGAATGAATCTACCTTAATCACTTTAAACACTTCAGTTATTAACAATAGCTATGTTTGTGATTCACTCATCTACAATGGTGCATGGCTGGTATTGAGTTTGTTAATTTGTGGTGTAATGCCATACTTAAGGTTTAATCACTCATATGACAGTATGCCAGCTCAATGGGCGCAGGAAACTTCTCTTAACAACATTGGCGTGACAGAACGAATGCAGTACAATGACAAAAATTAATTTTCCTTTAGAATTGGTGCTTTTTATTTCTTTTCTGGTGATTTTACTCCATACTTAAGGTTATTTCACTCACATGATGGCGAGCCAGGAGGATGGGAAACAAGACTGGCAATAAAGAAATAGACATTGAAACGTTGCACCCTTAATAAACTAGAAGTTGTAATCCATAAAGCCTTGTGTTATGTTTAGTACATCATCTTCTAAATGCCTCTTAAACAAGGTAAGAAAGGGCAGTCATAAAGACTCAACACCCTGATCAAAGACATCTGGTACCCAGCAGAGCTTTTCGCAATTATTGAAGCACAATTTTGTTGGACATAATTTTCTTATAAATGACTTTGAGGGATGGCTGCATGAGTTCAAAATGATATTTGGCCACATTAATTTGATAATGCTTTATATAATCATAGGGAGACCCTGTTTTGTCCTTTCTCCCCAACAGCACAGGCTTGTGAGCTCGACAAGGGGTACATCGAGGGAGGATCAGTACTCCAATACGCTAAGCACATGACCACAACCATAGGCCTGCACTGATAGTGATGGACAGACAAACATACAAACAAGCAGGCATATATCCCCATGCACATACCTTTACAAATCTTTTGTTGTTTTTTATCAGAAGCACAAGGTTGTACTTCAAAGGTGCCGCCTGGACATTGTGTGCTGCAAGCTAAAACCAGTCATAAATATATTAATCACAAATATAAAATCATGTGACAGTGACCATACTTTTTTACCTTCTTGTGAGACGGGCAAGGTCAATTCCAAACCATTTATAAATAATTTCATACAAAACAAAATGATGCCCATTTTACTTTTTACCTTCTTGTTATAATGGTAGATTTCAAAATTGGCTTAAATCATTTATAAATACAAAATGGTGTAATTTTTTTGCGTGATTGACAAGCTACATTTAGATATGTAGATGTACATGTAAGCGAGAACATCTAGAACGAGGTCACTGTTTGGCTGATTGATTGATTGATTGGGGTTAAACGTCGTACTCAACGGCATTTCACTTATATGATGACATGCCAGCCCAAAGGGTGAAAGAAACCACCCTCGACACCACTGGCAACAAACAAAGACAGGACCGGACAAATACAGGACGACAATAACAGGACACAATACAGACACCAGAAACAGATCGGCTTCCTGTTCCCCTTTAGCTCTGAGAGCCCCAGGGCCAGATGAAGCCCCCTCCAACCGAATATGGTTGTATCATAAATTAAGATGTTTTGGACTGCAGTTGTCTATGTTGTATGTGACGTCACAAGCGTTTAACTAACAGTTTTAAAGACAACCCTGTCAGGAACTAATCATAGTCTTGTTTAGACTAAAAATGGTTAATAGAGGATTTTAATTGGATGTTTAACAGTGGACCCAGTTCTGGCAAACAAGCATTCTTTTATGAGAGGCAATAATGGATTGATTTTTATATAGCCTACGGCTGCTGAGCGTAACATTGCTGGGGAGAACTAGAAAAATGTAACAGATTCACAGAAACTGTATTGTAACATACTCTATATTAATATTTCGACTGATTGATTGATTGATTGATTGTTGTTTTATGCAGTTCTTAAGGTTATTTCACTCATATTAAGGCGATGTATTTTAACAATAATTCTTAATAGTACAACCAAGATGTGAAGCGTTTCCATAATGTTGGAAAGTTAATCTCCCAACAGTGCTAAAGTAAAGACATCATTGCTGCTCTTCAAACAAACTCCCCTTAGCCAGAGGGCTTCTTTAGATTTCGAAAATGCAACGTCCTCTATTTATAATGTAATTTATTGCTTGATAATATGATACAATAAAGGACAACTCTTGAGTGAAACTACATGTATTGCATGTGTCACATGAGAAAACTAAATGATATACACAAGTATATAGCATGACATGAAATAACTCAGTCCCTACCAGAATTTGTGGTAAATAGTGCAGTCTTAATTTTTTTTTTTTAAAGTGCCACATACTGGCAAACTTAATGCGTTTACCTTTACAATCAAACCTGTCACCATAGTAACTGTTTCCGCAGATACAACGATACGATCCCTGGGTGTCTTGACAACTGGCATATGGTGAACATTTTGCTACGCCTTCATAACATTCATCAACGTCTGGACACCACAACAACAACAACACCATAGTAAAACAAAATCGGTGAAAAAATACTATAAATTATACAGCAAACTTAAAATGACTAAAAACACTACAAAGCTGTGAAAGGAAAAACACAATAATTAGGAAAATCCAATGTTTGGGCAAAAAAATCTAGGAATGTAAAATTTCGCTATATTGAAATAAAAATTCAACAGCTACATTAATATGCAAATAAGATGTGATAAATAAAGAGTGTCAAACTTATAATAAAAAACAGCTTTTAATTAAAGCTCACAACTGTCACAGTGTGGGGCAGCATAATCCAAAAGAATATGGCGTGCAAATCTCTAACTGGCTATGTGAGATTCATGAAGACACATATTATGCCCTTGACAGAGAGTAAGTAAAAATATATTGTCGAAATTTCAAGAGCAGCACTGTGTTTGGTCATTCTAAACAACCAATCAACAGGGTTGAGAACAGGATTTTGCCAGGTGAACATTTAAAAAAAACAACAACAAAAAAAACAGGGGAGGTTATTTTAGATCTGGTTTTGATCAGATTGAAACATGCAAATCATAAAAAAATATATTGTGATTAAAACAGAAACTGTGCTATAAATAACATTTATGTTTCAATAATATTTTAAACTTACCTGCATCCACTTCAGGTAGCAAGAATATACCAGTTTTTTCTTGATTGTGAACTTAAAGTTTTTATAGAGAACCTAAGAATTTACCCAAAAGAATGATTTGTTTGTTTGTTTGATTGGGGTTTAATGTCGTACTCAAGGGTATTTCACATATATGACGATGGATTGTCCACTTAACACTGCACATAGCCATATTACAGTGTAAAACCAAGAGATAACCTTGTAAAAACCACACCTGCGATTGCTGGAGCCCCAATATGTGGTTCGCCCAAAATGATGAAAATTTGTTTACAAGGAAATCACACAGTACAATCTAAGAGAATCTTATTTTTATGAGTTACAGCAATGGCCAAAGGAAACCGCCTTGGCTGATGCCAACACACATTTTAAAAATGCTAGACAAGTACAGCTGCACTTAGACCAACCATTCATATTAGAACTGTTAGGTGTCACAACAGATTAGATTTATGTTGCCCTTTAGCTCTGATGGTACCAGGGTAACATCATTTGGCAGACTTTTATGCATAAATAGGTTGCAGTAAATAAAAATGACAATAATTCAGAAATTATCAATTAGGATTACCATAAAAAACATGTAAAATATCAAAGGAAAAAAAATAGTCTCCATGTACCAGTCCAATTCTTAATTTAGTTCTTGCAAGATAATGCAGATTATGCTTACAATGTAAAAAATAATGACTCAATAATTTTTAAATTATCTCCCCTTTTTAAACCAGGAGCTCGTCCCCAGTCAAAAAATATTTCCAACATATATTTATTTAAATTATGGCACATACCTATACATTGTTGATCTCCAGACAGGGCAAACCCTTTCCAGCATAAACACTGCCCCGTCTCAGCATCACAACTCTGGCTGCAGAGTTTATTCTGACACAGTGTGGAGTTCAAGTCCGTCAGACGAGCTGATGGAACCTCTATTTAAGAAGTACAAATTAACAAAAAAAATCCAGATTTAATTACGTATTCAGAATAAATCCCCAACTGAAGTAAAGAACTCTACAGCTAGTCCAAAATAAAATTTTGACATTTTAACATTTGTCTTTCTGAAAAGTTTTGTGTGTTATCTTAATAATGCACAAGTTTAACAAAAAACATTTAATGTTTTACTATGCTTTTTTTAGATTTAAAGTTTAAAAATGTGTGTCTCAAATAGTATGTGTACTAGCACAGAGAATTGATTAAAGAGATTATCTAGTCTAGACTGTTGATAATCTTGTTACTTCAAGTCATTTTACTAGGGTCAACAGATTAAATTGAGATGTGCATGTGTGAATTGTCTCATAGCCTAGAGTGATCCGCTGGACCATTTATCTGTCTTAAGGGTGGTAAAATAAACATTTATTCTCCTACTGGGACTGGTGATCTCCATTAATTTCCAAAGGTCTGAACAAAATCCACAAGGGCTATATCATCAAAAATTTAAAGCTAAAACGGTCAATTAATGACAGACTGTCACGGAGGAAATTTATTAAACTACTAGTTCAATTAAAAAAATATATTTGTTATTTTATTAAATAATGTGAACATTTCCGCTGATCATTATTTTAATGTATTTTGGCTGGAGAAATACATGTTCAAAAAGACATGAAAATTTGAAGAAAAATAAAATCTCCAACTATGTACAAGAAATTGGAATCAATGTTTTTAGAAAGCATTTAACATTCTTGATTATTTTTGCAATAATAAAATATTATCACTCATAATACACTATCATATTTAGAATCTTTGGAGGTCTCCTCTTTCTAAGTTTACATGGTATAAAGTTGAAGCTAATGTTAATCATTAAATCATGAAAACCACTGACAGGAATGGGCATAAAATAAAACCTGACCCATAGCTTAAATTGCCCCCAATGAGATATCAGTTTGGAAACAATAATTAACTTGGTAAATAGTTTAAAAGTCAATAATTGCTTTTAACTCCTGGACTACTGCACAAAAGCATTTACTTCAAAGCTATTCCCAAATGGGTTTTAAATTAGATTGAAAGGGACTGAATTACAAAGATAATACTATAAACTATCTGTACAATAAATTCTGTATTTTCCACAAGGCTTAGACACCAGTCACTTGGTGAATTTCCCTGGCAACGTCACTCGAGAATCACAGCTGACTCCAAATAAGTCGGATGTTCGAATCACAATTTCTCCACATGTACGCCAACATTTTAATGAAACAGGTTGCAAATCATTAAGTGAATAATGGACTATTTTGATACGTTTTCTAGGTATGAACCATTAGGGAATACCTTTAAAGGGACTTCCTCAAGTGAATTTTGATAGGGGTACTGTTTTAACGACTATTTCATTTAAACTTGAGGAAGGCCCTGGAATGAGAACTGAAAGCTCAATTAAGATGAAGTTAACGGGAGTCGCCCAGAAGTTTGTGTTTTGAAGATTAACTTACCAAACCACTGTACTGTTGAGCGAATATTTTCGGCATGCACTTCTCCGGGCCGTTGTTTGTTGAAATAGACAGCTGATCTATTAGAAAGGAAGTCACGAGGAGCGAATTTTAACTTTAGTTTCAGATGATAGCTGACTCACGACCCCAGACACTACGCCAAGAAAGCAGAACCCACAAACTATAGCTACATGGATACTGAAAGAAAATGAAAACAGAAATTATAAAATTTTCAAAAAATCTCACGAATATATTAAGCAATATTTGTGGCAATCGTTAAAAAGATTTTAGCATTTTTATTTGATAATTTATCTTATAAATTTAATTTCATAACTTTATGTTCATAACTTTATTGCTGCAATGTTTATAATTACATGTAATAATTATTTGTTCAATATTATTGTAATTTATGAGGGATCACGGAGAGGAACAGATATTCTTTTTGCCTTTTTTAAATAAAGTTATTGTTATAATATTATTTTCTTTTTATGGTTATAATATTAATGATGTTTAAATGGTTGGAATCCCCTTACAGTGAGAATAGGACATTTGATCAGTTCATCAAAGGAGGATCAGTTGTCAGACACGCTAACCAACAAGCCACAGCCTCTGGCAAGGGCTTAGACAGAGGGTTGTCCATTCCACACCCTTTCCACAAATGCCTCATTTGGGCACCCTGTATTTAGAAACTTAAACATGCAGGAGATAGGGAAACTCTAAAAGTTGGACAGCCCCTTACTTTAAAAGTGAAGCAAAATGATAATTTTGGATACCATACTTTTGATTTCTGGCTAAGCCGCTGAAGGTAAGTGATCGCTCTCGAACTAGCAAAGTAAAATGTCACTAGTTTTGCAACCGTGACAGGTATTAAAGATGCACCCCTAAATGCTGGCCAAGCAATCAAGAAACTAAAATATAAATGACACTTGGTTTCAACTTACTTTCTCAAGGAATTTCTACTTCGGAATCGGTATCTTGGAACATCGGATGTGGCATAGATTCCTCGAAAACGTCGCTGCTGTCAGCGACTGACGTGGATTGACCACTATCGCTCAGATAACTGCCATCCTTGACAGACAGACTCGGGGATGGGGGAATATAGCCTTTCTGGGTTACCGAGGGGTTGAGTTTGTAGTTAAGGGGAGGGGCATCAACATGAACAGGATAGTCTGAGTGAGATGCATAACTCGGAGGTACATCATTAACGTAAATATATTCTCCTCCTCTGAGTACAGTCTTTGGCTGAATCTGTTTCTGATTAGAACCATATATTTTGTTATCAAAGGCTTTAGTTTGAGTGAGCTTAGGTTGGGTACCTCGTTTTTTATATTGTCAATGTTACTGTCAACAACAGATGAAATCAAATCCGCTTGGTTTGAAACAAATCCTTTTCTTTCATCTGAGTTTGAGCAACCAGATGTAGGAAGACTCTGCATGTTTTCGTAACGTCTCAAACTATTCATATTTGGCTGAAAAGTTGACATTTGACTGGAGCCATCTTGTTTAGGTCCAAATATCGTTTGTGTTGAGTGTTTTGATTGGCTGGATCTTTCGAGTCATCCGGATGAGACCTCTCACTTGATTGGTCACAATAATCCATTGAATCATCCCTGTAGTTGTTACCACGTTTTTGTAACCGATCCATCTCATGCAAATTTCGTCTTGGTGGTGTGGAAAATCTGTCTTTTGACAATGGCTGCTGGAGTTTCTTTTTATGTCGTCCTCATCGCTAGAAAACTCTTTTTCCTCTCTTAGCAGAAGATGTTTCTTTGGAGATCGATTTAAATTTTCCTGGAAAAGACAGGGAAACGTTTTATTTACCTTTCGTTAATAATGTAAATAGTTAAATGATTTTGTGTTTGAGATAGAACTTTCTTAGTTTAAACAGATTATTCATGTAATTCAGAGAATTTTGCAGGTTGAATCACGTCTGGGAATCGAACCCATGGCCCAGATGGGATTCAACTTTCAAAGTTTTCTGAACTAGAATCTGTTCAAACTAAGAAACTGTTACCCCAAAATAACGAAAATAATGTGAACACTTGTTAATATTTTAATGCAACAAACAGTACTGTCATTCATTATAGACGGGGATATAATTCTAGCTTGTATTGCTTGTTAAACTTTACAAGCCAAAGACGGGGATAGTCACCGTTTATTCACCAGAAATGTAGACAGGTCGGACTGAACATGGTTTGAATACCAGATTGTGGTATTGGCCCTGTGACCCATATATATCAGTTCTGATAATAGAGATCTTATAACAATACTCTAGTTTATGTAGATCATATTTAGATCGATTGGTTTAATGGTGTTTTTCACAGTACTTAAGAGTATTCCACTTATTTGACATTGGTCTATTCTTACAGTTAATAGCCACACTAAAACATGATGAAAGCTGAAGAGATTTTCGGTGCTTAAATGAGTGTTCAACAATTTTTTAAATATTTAGTTTGTGTTGTTACTATGATTAGGGTTTAATACGGTACTTAACATTATTTCACTCACAGGATGACATACTGACACAATAGGTGTAGGAAACCACCTTTGACACGACTGGTAACAAACAAAGACAACATGGGACAAATACAGGATAATAACAGACGCAATGATCGGTTTCCTGTTCCTCTTCAAGCACTCTCCATATTTTAGTTATCAGGAATTCTTTTAATCAGCGCATTATTCTGAGTTCTTACCAAAGCAACAGTGCAATCATCCTCTTCGGGAACATCTGGGAGATTGTGGAGAGCGACGTCATTAGTTGGATCCTCGTCGCTAAGCAACATGTCACCTGACTGAGTAGCAAGTTGCATACTGTTTCGTGAGCGGAACATTAGAGGTTGTTGTTGTGCGGAATCATCAAGGCCGTGATCTTTCCACATGTCTTCTGAAGCACGTCAAGTTTTATACCACCATAGTGCAGCAAGCAGACATAACAACAAAACCATGGCAACCAAAACCAAAATGGCTGCTATAATTTTGTACAAGGTGATATGTGGTATCCATGGGGGAAGAGGTGACTTGTACTGTCAATAAAAATAATAAACAAAGTGAAAACATTTCCACCATGTGTATATATGCTTGATAATGATGTCAGAATAGATATTGAAACTTTGCTTCAAAAATAAATGCGAAGTTGCAATCCATATAGTGGTTTGCCTTTTTAGTTAACCAATTAATCAATGCCAATCAAAGACGCCATGATTTAAATGGTTAAACATAAATGCTTTGAAAGAAAAATCAAAAGAATATTACTGTACAATTCAAAATGACCTGACTGAAAATATAAGCTTACACAAAATCCTCCAAGCAAGTCTTATGCAATGTCTCTCATCTACAGCTTGAAATACCATCAAGTTACAGCCCATTACCAGACTCTTCATTTTATCTTTAAACAGCATAACTTTATAGACTTGCAACTTGCAAGAGTAGTTCCCCTTGACCTGGCACAACTTCATGATGCACTGTGTAGGCATCCTCAACAGAGGGCGCTGTGATGTTCAACAATACTTGAAACTTGTCTGACTCTCGAAATTCAACAATGCCCTGAATAAAAAAAAACAATGATTAAAAAAAGCTTGTTCAGAAGTAAGGTGGGGAAAGTTCACTTCGTGTTTTATCCCATACAAATGCTTTAACATTTGTATGGACCTTAGTGGCCGTTTTACCATAAGCTCAGATTCCGTAGCTCATTCGTTTAGAGTACTAGCCCTGCTAGTCAGAGACCCAATGTTGAATCCAAGTGAAGGCAGCCAACATTTTCTTTCTTTACAATGAAAAACAAACACTGTCATACCCTTTTACAAAATATTTTTTCCGAACTATATTTTATAATTTACATTTCTTTACTCTATCAGGAAGGGTCAAGTTGTTCTTAATAAAGAACAGGGTACGAACTGTGAGATAGGTAAAAAAGGGTCATATTGTACAATTAAAATGGACGACATGACCTTATAAAAAGCAATAAATTTAAAGTTTTCATAAATCAATCGCTTATTTCTGGTTGGTACTGATGTTAGCTTCAAAACATCCTGTCTTACGATAGAGCATGAAACTGTCAATTTACTTGAATGACATTTGCATAAGATGAACAGTCAGAATAAAATTAAATGTATTCAAAGACTGAATGTGATGAAAGCCAAACATACATATACTAGCATATTAATGTGATAAAGATTTCCCAAAAATTTGATCACTATTTTCCAAAGTTAGATCACGGAATGTGAGTCTGGTAATGTCAAAACATGGATATTGCAGGTGGTCCTCTAACGTCCAAATGGTGGAGATTTCTAGCCTCTTTGTTAACTTCACAATGCATAAATGTGTGTTGTCATGTAAAAGCTCCACTATCATCAGTTTTGACGTCAGAGGACAGCTTGCAAGAATAAAATTACCACCCTTGCAAACTTTACGAGATTCTCATTTTAAAAATCAAGGTCACCCAATCATATTGCACTTTACAACTGCATGTAAGTGAAGGGTTTGAGTTTTCCTCACTCAGGATGCTCAGCCCAAGCTAGAGGTTATTTCCCTGATGTCCACTACTAAATGCTTTGCATGTCCCAGAAATTACGTGCAAGGTTAGCTACGCTTACTTCATATGACAGTGACGACAGACCCCTGGATGTGATCATAGTAGAACTTTTGCAACACAATCAATGTAAATTTTAAAGAGGTATAATTAGAATCTGACCACACTTTTATGAGTTAGAGCACCAGACCATGGCAGAATAATCTTATCATATATATTTGATCTGTTTACTTTGTCATAACATCATATTAAATATAATATCTTTTGCTAAAATCTTCTGTAAAGATTTGTTTTTAATCATGAAAAGGCTGCAATTAAGTAACCATGGATTTTATCAATTGTAATCTGAGATATTTCCATAAAATGAGAATACATTTGTATTCCTCCATAAAAATGTTACAATTGAGTAGCAATGTTACAATGAGAAATTCATGTCCAATGTCATACTATATATTCTAGTGCTTATGACCACAAGTTGACAACTATATGTATATGGACAAAACGGCTGTACTAAAGTTAGAAAAAAAAAAATACACATTTATTTTACAATTTAAAGTTAAATAGATCTATTGGGCAGCAGCTGTTTATTTAAACTCATTCATTGGCTACTGAACTGTCAGGGTATGACAATAAATCCATTTATTGCATAGTTGAGTGGAGATAATGATACATTCCCTGTACAAGTACTGTAAGTCTACTAATGATTTAACAGTTAGTCATAAAATCAAGCAGAACATAGGAAATAATTTGTGTGTTTGTCCAACAGAGGAAGTGAACTCCCAAACTAAAAACATTGATGAAGCGGTATATAAGAGGGTCAGGCATAGTTATTGAAACCCGAAGAAGGTTTGTTTGATTGGTGTTTAACGTCATACTCAAGGGTATTTCACTTATATGACGACGGACACAAATACAGAACATCA
>JAVFBW010084603.1:0-10616 GCA_034783835.1 Mopalia ciliata
GGAACCCCCACCCCCCCCCCCCCCCCCCCCTCTTTCCTATATCAGAACCCATAGACTTCTCACCTCTCAATATATCAGAACCCGAAATCTCTCAATAAATCAGACCCCGGAGATTTCTCGCCCCTCATGCAACATAACCCAGATATTTCTCACCTCTTAATATATAAGAACCCGGAAATTTCTGACCTCTTAATAAATCAGAAGCCAGAAATTTCTCACCTCGTAATATATCAGAAACCGGAAATTTTTCGCCCCTTATGTAACAGAACCCAGATATTTCTCTCCTCTTAATATATCAGAACCCGGAACTTTCTAACCTCTTAATATATCAGAACCTGGTGTATACCAGATGTATTAGAACCCTTACCGATAACAGTAAGCCTGACGTATGTAAACATCACAACACCAAGTAATAGGAAACTGGACTGCTAATATTAAATAGCATAGTTTTGGAATAATAGAAACATTGATAAGGATAATATATAATCATAGTTCTCTAAGTGGCATTTAGAAGTTGGATAGTTAATAGCATTGGTATTTTTTCTTGAAATAAATGCTAATTCCAAAAGCACATCCAACCCACGATTACTCGATTGATTTATAACTCTGTTTATTTCTGTATTACAAACTAGTTTCATATAACTGTTAGAAAATATTTCAACACGAAAAAATCTGTCATGTTATAGACGGTGTCAAGCAATCAATCCTCCGATCACCATGCTGATTAAATATTGCATAATATGCTAAATAAGGTTAGGATCTTGTTGATGAAGAAACGCTTCGAGTAATCCCAACATCACATATGTAGATTAAACGCCATGAACTTTGTATATCAGGCATCATCATATTAGTGGGCAAGGATTGAATCTGCCTAAACTTCTAATCCCCCAGGGCCAAGCCTGGGTTAACTACGCTTCGTGAATTCAGGATACGAACTTGACTGTGCGTTATGATTAGATTTTAATCTGTTGGGCTCACAAAAAATAGGCTTAGTTGCCAAGCCAGTGATGTGTTTCTGTGTAGTTATTGCGTTTACTGGCTCTATCAAAGATTTTATCTCGGCTTTTAAAAAATTCCCCTGCAGATAGGGCTGGGGTAGAGCTTATCGTCTAGTCACTGATAACAGACCGGGTTATCGTAGGAGTTTGAGCCTGGGAACTCCCTTATCTGGATAGGAATCTCTCCCCCCAAAGCATAGTAGAGCTGGATTTTATTTGGCTTATGCTGGGTACACATTTGCTTTTTTTACGAGTAAAGACGGCTGATTTAAAATTCACTGTGACTCTGTGAGAAAGGGTAAACTGGTTCGAAAACTCATACTAAAAGATAAGTGTAACTCGGCAAAGTGGCTAACAATCATGTTGTTCCTTAGTAGCCTCAGACACGATTAGCACTGTAAACCCAATGTATGAAAAAAAGGCTGTTTTTAAGTAGCAACGATCTGTTTACACGAACCTATGTAGATTAACTGCAGATCAGAACTAGACACGAAGGACTTTTACGATTAACTGATTGTTTTATGATAAGCTTCTCCTTACATTTATAAAATTACTAATTTATAAAATCAGGAAAAAAATGAATCATACAATAACTGCCATGTTGTTGTTGCGTGGTGAATACGAACAGAGCTATATGCTGTACTGACGATTGCTCCGACTTAGTTATACACATCTTAAGTTGCTAAATGTAAAGATTAACAGGTTGTTAATTAATCTCTTATTGCTTTGAACACGAAGTATTTCAAGGGAGATAGGGTTTGATGAAGATGAAAGAACTCTGATTAAGTAACCAGTGTGGGATATAAACGATTGTAAAGTCATTAGAGAGATCTAAGGTTTCCGGAAACCGACATTATCACATTGAGAAACTGGGAATTTTTTTACACATTCTGTCAGTTAGGAAGTGTTATATGGTTCAGAGGTTTTATCTCTGAAGTTTTATGAGCGTTTGTCATTGTGAGTATAACTCAGAAAGAGAGTGTTAAGGGAGAATTATATAGACACAGCAGCCTGTATGAAGTTATATCATTGTCCCTAGTTTTTGCCTGGTATCTCTTTAAGTTGTCGACGTTATGATAAGCTAAAGCATGGGAACTCGTCTAATCTTTGTAACACATCTCAGCTCATTAATAACAAATCGTCTTATCACTTAGTTTATCACACCTAGCGATCCTTCTCTAATTTACTAGCATCATTTCACGATACGCTTCACGGGTCGCCCAAGGGGGCATTAATCCACCAGTACGAGTGTGTGCGAGATACGGTTATTTGCGCTCTTTTTAAGTCTGTTCGGTTGGCATTTAACGTCGTACTTATTTCCACCTTTTATGACGCCTTGCTAGGCCTTGAAGGAAAAAATTCCCGACCGCCATTTTTTAAGATCTTAATGTTGCCGTCAATAATTAGGGATAACTTATAGCAACAGTTTGAGCAGTAAAGCTAAGTTTGAAAATTATTTCAGAAAGGTTTACGGGATTTCAAATGATAACTACCTCTATAGCATTGACTGAAGTCAGCTTTTGTTTTTTTTTTCATTATTTTTTTTTGTTGAAGTTATTCAAAGTTTAAATGATTCCACACAAACAAAGATTCGGTAAATCTTCTTTCGCAAGGTGTAAAAGATCAAAGACAAATTTGATAGAAATGATTTTACGCGAACAAGAACTCGGTTAATTGTACTTCAGAAGAAACAGTTTTGAAAAAATAAAGCCTCTATTGTACTTTGTTTATAGCCATGGTTGCAATGTAAAACCAGGAGTAGAAAAGTTTCCCGGGAATGACATGGAATACAGTTAATAATAAGCACCATGACAAGCTTACTTTAAAAAGCAATGAATGCGACAATGAACACAATGAATGCAGTAATTAGCACAATGAACGTAGAAAATTATTAAAATAAAGAATGCGGTAATTAGCACATAGCATGTCGGTAATTATTATCACAGAGAGTGTGGTAGAGAACACATTGAATGTATTTATTATAAGATAGTGAATGCAGTAATTAACAAAGTAATGGGGGTTATTATTACTATAGTGAGTGTGGTAATTAAAAGTGAATGCGTTCAATATTATCACAATTGATGAAGTAAATAAGGCATTGAATGGGGTTATTATTAGATAGTGAATGTGGTAATTAACAAAGTGAAAGGGGATAATTAACAAAGTGAATGAGGTAATTATTACCATAGTGAGTGTGGTAATAACCAGTGGCTGGAGGTAATTATTACCTTAGCGATTGTGGTAGTTAACAGTGAATGGGGTAAGTATTATCATAATCGATGAGGTAATTAATACATTGAACAGGGTTATTATTAGATAGTGAATGCGGCAATTAACACAGTGAATGTGGGTAATTATTACCATAGTGAGTGTGATAATTATAGTATACATAATACATTGAATGGGGTTATTATGAGTTGGTGAATGTGGTAATTAACAAAGTGAATGTGAGTAATTATTAACAAAGTGAATGTGATAACTTACAGAGTGAATGGGGGTAATTATTTGCAAAAGAACACGGTATTAACATTGAATAATACCCTGACACAATGAATGCCTTAAAACAAGTTTCATTATAAGAACAATCACATTAGTATTTAAAAGTAAACGAGGCAAACCGATGTAGTCGAGTCTGGTATCATACACAAGTGATATTAAATATACAGCATGTTTTGTTATTGGCGGACAATTATCATTCAGACATGGCCATAGGGCGAACAACCAGAAACCCATCGTAATGATACACTACGCTAATCTTTAATTAATCTGTTAGAGATATTATCAAAGGTTAGCTGCTAAATGAGCCAAAAGATAACATTAACAACCATAACGCGTTCTATAAAGACAGCACAGTCCGACTCTGTTAAACTAATACAACAACAAAGCGAGTATAAACTATGGATAGCAACGAATTGTTTTTATAAATATCATAGGGTTTAAGCTAGTAACAGCAGGATGACCATTTTTTTATAATTTTGTAATGTATTTTTTGTACGAATAATTGTCTGGCTTCTTTTATAATTCCTATATATTCTTATACATGCCACCACAACTTTGTTATGTTGAGGAGTCTGTTAGACATTTCATGTTAGTTTGTCCTAGATATGCTCACAGCAGAACGAACTTTTTTAAGGATTTGTCAAATACAGGTGTACACTCCCCATCTATGGACAGCATTCTAAACCCGGCAAGAAATCATAACAAGGTGTTCCAAACAGTTGCTAATTTTATAATCAGAACTAATAGATTTTAATCATGTAAATGACTCATCACGTCAAATGCCAGTAACTCGTACATTCTGTGTGGTGTCGAGTACATATGGTATATCTGAATGTTAGTATATGGTACAAAAATGGCAATAGCTATTTCTTGTGTTTCTTCTCTTTGTACAGTGGGTGACTGTGTTTTGTGCAGTTTTTTTTCTTCCTTCAATCCCACTTATATAAATACATAAATTTCTGTTTAAAAAGGTATGTTTAATATTTGTAATGTTTTTTCTGTAGTAATCTAAAGATGTATATGCTTTGCCATTAACATATAAATTTGTGTTACCGGAGTGTGAATAACATGTCCTATGCAGATGTTGTTGTTTGTTTTTCGTTTTTTGTCTTCCTGTTTTATTCTCGTGTTACCTTTGATCTTGTATGTTTAATAACATGCCATATAAGAACTTGTGATGTGAATACCATAGTCCATAAGTCATTGTGATAAAGTCATGGTGTAAGTCATTCCCTGGATGGACACGCCAATAAATAAGTAAGTACATTCCACTACTACGTTCACTGCTGACGATGGCAAAATAAAGCCGAAATATTCAGTCAAAATGAGTCTTTCCTTCTTCTGAGTTGCACTACTTGTGTACGATGTTGAAATTATCAGTGGAACAAATGGATAACGAATTTATATTATGTTCATTTACCAGCTACTTTCCATGTACAAATTATTTCGGTATAGCCGCTGACAGAAGAGGGCACATTTATCAAGGATGCCAAAATACTGGCTAATTTTAAGTATTCAATCCAAACCCTCTATTAGCCATTTCTAGTGTAAATCTTTATACAGACGTTGACTGGTTAACTTCCCGACAAAGCCGTTTTCAGACCACCAGTTAACCGGCCGCGGTCTCAGATACGACCTACGGCAATCTGAAACGTCTTTGATGAACTGACCTACCCGATTTCTCCGCAGTCTTCCGGCACAGACTAGGCTACTCTTTTTGTCAGCAAATTAAAATAAAACAGATTTGTTTATAAAATAAACAGCTGGTCATTGGACGTAATTGAAAGATACTTGGTATGATTTATTATCAAAGGTACCTCAACGTAATTCTCGTAATAGATGAACGTATTAAACTTTCAGAATCCCGGAGTTTTGCTAATTGTTCTAAACTAGCAACTGTCATAAGTGAACAGTTGCTGGTGCTTGTTACAGCTATCTGTGATGTCATTCGAGCACCTGTTCCGTTTGAAATCTCCCATGTCCCCAAAATCTATAGGCATTCTAATCTTACAGAGTCAATTCAGCCTTCCTTCAGTCCATAGATATTGATTTTAAGACATTGCAGAGCCAGCGTGGCGAGCATCAAATAAAACAAAGCACGGTGCGCAGTTTATCAATACCGGTCACGGGGTTAATCACAAAGTTATGCGAGATTGTTCACCCTCTTGCTGCCCATCGAAGGAATCCTTCTGGCTACAACTTTTTCCCTGTATGCTTTTGGTAAACAATTTAAGGGTAAACTTTTTGGACAACCGTGTGTAAGCCATCAATATGAGCAATACATTAAACTGTTTGTTTATTTACTTTTTTCGTTGATCTATTTATTGCATTAAGTAACTTTTTTAATTAAAATTCGTTAATACATTTTTCCTCGTCTGTTTTTATTTATTTTTTTTGGTCATTTATAATTTGACTGTGTTTTAATATGGCTGACTGAATAACCAGGGGACAGTTGCTTGAAAGGCTTTTATTGGCTAACACCATATTAAATCGCTAATAGTCGACTTGAGATAGATCCTTCGGCGTGACGTCATATAATAGCTGGTTAAATTTATTAAAGCTCCGAGTTACCGACCCAAAATCAACATTCTGTTGTGGCGTAAATTAGTGACCACGATGATTGGCAATACTATTACCTTTACCATCATTATCATGTCCCTGAAACTAGTTATTAGTTTATTGTTAATATTTAAATTTCATATATAGCTTACAGTTTACAAAGATTCATTAGTCAGTGAAAACAATTGAACTCGTCTCAAAGTAGAGCACCTTGTCTTGAGTAACGGTTTAATTTATATATTGCTATTTCAAAAATGCTATAAAATAGTTTCCTTAATTGTATGAGGTCTGCAGTAACACGATACTTTACAAATTCAAATCTGTACGTTTGATTACAGATGATAATTAACTGTGAAATCAGGGTTCATCTTATAGCAATCGGAAATGTATATGTCTAATTAAGAGATTACCAATTGATTGATAAAAAATCGCAAAGATTTTCGTAAGATATCTGAGAAGAGGTACGGTGATGGGCTAGATTTTCTCACGGGGCCTTGAGTCTTTGTCCATAGGCAGACCAAGATTATCAGACTTGCACCCTTAGTCCGCGATTTACATGTCCGGCCTAGATATAAAATTTTAATGAGTAGATTTTAACGCGGTATATCTACAAAAAAATCAGTCTTATCAGGGAGGTAATTTCCTGCAGCTTTAGTTAAATTGAAACGTTATTCAAACTCCCACAGGGAAAATATCAGATTAAACCGCGATAATTACGATAGAGCAAATCTTACATTTAGATTTTCCTCATAATGCAATGACAAAGATGTCTGGTGTTTCTTTTGGGCTGAACATATAGCACTGTCAAACTGTAGTCCAAGTGCCAGCCCGCACATCAGCTGGGCTTGAATGAACAAATCCATAGCTTGTCGAAATTTTATGAAAAGCTGTGTTGGTAATCTATCTTATTGGTTTTTACTTAACGCGAAATGTCATTCGTAGGTAACTAAGACAAAAAAACATAAACACATGTTAAAATCTACCAATAACGAAAGTAAAATATACAAAATGTTCTGCCGGTGCAATGCAATAAAAATGCACAAAGTTACAATCTGATATACCGCTAAGCCTATATAATATGTACATGCGTTTTTAAATTGTGAAAAAGAAGGGGGGATTTAATGCGATCTGAGCAAATATTATGAAATATTTAACTGGAAAAATACTGCGCAATAATTAAGCTAGGGCCCCCCACCGGTTTTACACAATGGAATAAATACGAAAAAAAAAATTACACGTAAAGCAAAATTATTGATTAAAATATTTAAAATGTAGCCTATTGAGTTCGTATTAATATTTGATTAAATCATTGATTTGTATCTATATTAAATACTAATTGATTAAAAGTCATTAACATTTATCTCCAACATTTGCAACACATTGGAAATTTTCCATCTATCTCCAACATTTGGAGCACATTGGAAACGGATAGCCAACGGTTTCGGGTTCAATTTCCGTTTGGAAGACCGCAAAACTGCGTTTTTAAATTTGCGTTAATAAGCGGAAATACAGATATGTTATCGGTCAATACAGTGATTAACACTTATGCAGATTTGACACAGCAAAACAGTTGCCGTTCGGTACAAACGACAAACAGGTGGTAAACGAGAGGTTGAATTATAGGTATTGTGGTAATGTATATAGGTGAAGTGTATCCGTCAACAGGGACCACTTAGCGCCCACTTCGTTATCTATACCGCTCGATTGTCCGGCTTCTCTAATTGAGAATAAGTTGTTTATTGTAAGACAGTGGTGTGTGATAGAATGATAACAGCAAAAAAGGACCGAATAGTGGTGCTTCAGACTCATATTCTTGAGTATATGTTTAAGAGTTTTTACCGGCGATTTGCAATCAAGACCAGGCTATACTTAAGATAGGAAATTGGATCTTGACCGTAAGGGTAAGGCTCCCATAACTGTTTCGGTTAGAAGTAGTTACCCTTACCACTACGGGCTGCTGCACAGGCAGATTATGCCGGTGTAACAAAAAACATACCATACATCTATTTAGTGAAACCCCATCGTTGTCCTATAACACTTGAACCACCCACATTATTTAACTGTTAAATGAACAGCACGTCGAAGCACCCAACCCCAATCGTATTCTTACGAGAGTTTCTCTAGCGGACGAGACTAAGACTCAATGTCTCGACGTAGGAAGTAGAATTGATTTTATTTTAGAATGCACCAACCTCGGTAAAGCCTTTGTTGGCTATAAGCTACCCAATGGTGTACAGCGGCTCATTCATTTCGTCTTCTATATCGACTTTTTGACTTTTTTCATTCATGTGAGCATATTTTAAAAAAGTTTTTTTTTTTCGTACTTAAATTACTCTAGTATTAAATAAGACCTCAGATTCTGTAATAAAATGTCGCTACCCACCATTTATTCGAAAGATGATTATACGCTAACACCAGATTACGTGACTAATATCGAGTTGACGATAGATCACCAACATAATGTGACGTCATCGAAAAGTGGATGAAATTAAATAGCACAATTTACTTCCATTTGTAAAGTTCACATAGATAGATTGTTATTAATGTCAATTCAACAGCTGATTGGGTGTTTAAAAGACCATTCATTAGTAATAACATTCTCTTGTAACACAAACAGTTGATATTATCAATGTCGTATAAAGAGTGTATTTAATGTAATACTGTCTAAATATATCACGGACAGATAACGGACGATACGGTTTACATAGTCACATTTGAAAATATGTCTGCCAACATTGATTTCTAACATGGTATTGACATTTTTTTCCTCTGGTTAGCGATCGATCTTCAACATAACGTGACGTCATCTAATAGTGGATTAAATTAAATAGCGCTTCGAGCAACGGCCTGAGCCCTGCACTGAAACAAAATACAAGTAATGTAAAACCAGACAACAATTAGTGTGCTTAGTTTGAAATACTAATAATTTAAAAATGGTTTATACTCTAGTGTAAAATTAAATACTGTAAGAGGAAAAGATTAATACTGTAATAAAATATTACAAATTTAAAATGAAGATATTGTTATATCGGTAATATATTTACCTAGAATTGAAATAAATATTACCTTGTTTTGACTTATATTATCACAGCAACTGATGGATGGAACTTACTTCGTGTGAGTAAAATATTAGAACAGCATCTGGTAGAAAATATAGTTCCTGCAATATTAGCAAAACGCTTTGACGGTATCATTTAACACCCTGATTACCATATTAGTCACATGATATTACAATATCGACTTTTTAAAAAAAAAACACTATTCGTGCTTTACTGCTGTGTCATATCCAGCACGCTTTATTTTCTTCAATGTTGTGTGTGAAAAGTGATAAAAGTGTAACTTTGTAAAACGGCTGATAAACCATACTGGCCTACAGTTATGTTTTAATATATCTGCGTTAGTTAACGTACTCGTCTTTACATTACCACTAGCTTAGTTAAGTACATTGATGTATATATTAACTCTGATTCTCTAATCTAAAATAGTTATCACCTTTCCACAGATATCATTGAACGTCATTAACTCGATTAAACCGCCAAGAGTCCCCAGTTGTCTACATTTTTACCATATCGCTTAGAAAGTAATCTCAAAACAGTCTCTAAGTGCCTTCCTATCTTGAACAGTTAAACAGTGTTGGTTGTGAAAGAAATGCTGTCTATCTCATAAATTGTGTTGATAAAGGAAACGCGAGGAACTTATCGTGGTCGTTGGATGATAGCACGGGCCCAAATCATCGGCCACAACCCAACTATTTGGAGATAAGAGAACAGCATTCTGACTTTATCAAGCAACAGTCATACCTCACTATGCACCAAAATCCACTTAAGAGTTTTATCAAAGAGAAGATAACTCCGTGTCGCGGTGATTTTTATCGCTAGGTGGAGTTATCTTAAAGCAAGACATTACTCTGCAGTCAAACACTTTTACCCATCGGCAGAAAAACTGACAAACTTGAATCAAAACAATTTTCCAGCTTTTTAATAACGCGTACGTTTTGCAGCAGGAAAGGTCTGGGTGTGCCTAGTCTAAATTTGGAGAAGATAAAGTCCCACGGTGAGAAAGGTGAGGGGCAAATTTGACATCCTATACAAACATTGGATATATTTCGTATGGAGGGTAATTGTTACATATCAAATAACAGCTGGTTACGTTTTAAAAATAAAAGATAACACTTTAAGACTAACTCAATTAAATTCAAATGTTTTCCGTCAATTTGATATAAATTACCCACATTGTAAACTAAATATATATTTTTAATGCAAAGAAATAAAATTGTGCATGAGACTAATGGGATTCGAACTCAGCTCTCGGGCTAGCGCATATAGGTATATTTCTCCCCATCCATGGCCAAAGGAACTGCAACGAGGAATGAGGATAAGTTGAACAATTCTACAACCTTATCTTATGTCCATAGGTACTTTTGGTTACATTAGACTTTAATTCAAACGGCTCTATAGATTCCGACTCACAGAGCAAATCTGCTCCAAGTAACCATTTGTATGAAACGTGTGTGTGTGGGGGTGGGGGGGGGGGGGGGGCGCTGATTGGGTGTTTAAAAGA
>JAVFBW010084711.1:0-16977 GCA_034783835.1 Mopalia ciliata
TGAGGGACAGCAGGATGATTCTCAATGTCCTAGGCTAGTTCTACCCTCACCACAACTGAGGGACAGCAGGATGATTCTCAATGTCCTAGGCTAGTTCTACCCTCACCGCAACTGAGGGACAGCAGGATGATTCTCAATGTCCTAGGCTAGTTCTACCCTCACCACAACTGAGGGACAGCAGGATGATTCGCAATGTCCTAGGCTTCAGTGTGCAGTATTACTATTATAGCACCACATCCACAGAAATGATGCAACATCAGGTTTTCTTTCATGTAGTAGACGTGAGTTTCTGACCCATTAGAACAAACTTTTTTTGTACAAAAGTTAAAACAATAGCTCTACCTGAATATCAAACAGCTACAATTAAGTATGACATAGACTGGTGATTAAACATATTTGGTCGTAATTAATGCTTTGACATCTTATCTTTTCACAGAAGGGTTTGTTTGTTTGATTGGTGTTTAACGTCGTACTCAAGGGCATTTCACTTATATGACTGACACAAATACAGAACATCACAAACAAATATGCTTCCTGTCATCCTTCAGCTCCGCGAACACCAGGGCAGCAGAAAGCAACCTCCCTTCTCGCCTGTTACGATCGACCGAGGAAGACGAGGGAGTATTCTGCAGGGCCATGGCCCACCCGCTCCCTCACAGGGCTTTCACAGAAGGGAGTTTTTAAGAAATCATCCAGTGAATTCATGTTATATTTCTAGAGAAACACTGATATTTATGTAAATCATAACCCTTCCAGACAATCATCCAGTGAATTCATGTTATATTTCCAGAGAAACACTGATATTTATGTAAACCATAACCCTTCCAGACAACTTTTTACACAATCAATTTCTTATGAATCATAATCAAATTGCCAACAAAAAATTTGAATTAAAGAAATTTTTCAGATTCTATATGTTACAGCACTTTAAGGGAAAACTTTGGAAGGAGACAAAATTCTATTTGATTAGGATGAAGAGGGCTTACCTGTTGATTCTAGCTGTCTAACTGCTGGTGTAGAGTTCACCTACCAATTAATGATTTTTGATTTAAATAAAAAACAAAATTCTCCAGACAAGTCCTTAGTTATCCTTCTTTGAAAGGATAGGATGTGTGTGAGGCCTGTAGCTATTATATATGATATGTAGGACCAAGCTTATACATGAATTTTGACCAGGTTTTATTATGCCATAAAGAACAGTTTTTTTGATCAATTGATTTGTATTAAAAATGTGAAAACCTTAATATAATTCCTAGGTGTTTATATTAAAAGCTGTACCATGAAATACATGCTGGCCATGGATCAGTGATTTATATAGGTACCAGGGCAACATGAAGCTCCCTCCCAACCACCCACATGGTACGATGGAAGGAGGCTCAGTAGTCAGACGTGCTGATCACTGAGTAACAGTAGCCTGCCCGTTGACACACAAAAACCATTTGCAACAAATAATATTATGATATACGACAAACACAAGATTCAGTGCATTACAGTAGATCAAGTTATGAATCTTTGACAAGAGATTGACATTCCTTCGTTAAATGATGCCATCTCCGTACAACAAGGGGAGACAATCTCCCAAGACTATATCATTGCAGGTTGTCGCTTAACAGAAAATATAGTTTAAAAATTAATACTTTTGCAAAAATATTTCATATAAAAAAATTCATAAGTCTACAGCAACTTTATATTTATAGTCAAACTTTCCGTATAACCCCAATGTTTAAAGTTGACAATATCTTGCTGTTAAGTAACTCTGTTTCACAGAAGTAAAATATGAATTCACATAAATAATCCATGGAAAATAACAGAGAAAATTTGTTTGTTTGTTTGATTGATTGGTGTTTAGCGTGGTACTCAAGGGTTTTTCACTTATGTCGACGGATTGTCCACTTCAAACTATACACAGCCTTATTACGGTGGAAAACCAGGAGGAAACCTCGTAAAAACCACCCCCGCGATTGCCGGAGCCACAACATGTGACTCGCTCCTATACCTGATGGTCGAAAGGCGGACTCAAACCCGTGAATGATAAATCGAAGCATGTTCAGTTCAGGAAGCGCACTCGGTACCACTGAGCCACGGCCACGGGCAGGAAGAAAGGGAGAATGCTTTTAATAAATTGCATCTTAAAGCACAACTCTGGTCATCTATCTCAATAACCAAATATATCTCTACAGGTCGAGAGATCAACAAGTAAATACTGTATTATAAATAACCCTGGCTGTATTTACTTTCCAGAATCATTCTTCTCCAATAACATTCACATTAAATTAACTCAAATACCTGAAAGCACCTGTAAGTTACCTTACCCCATCAATTGTTCAGAAATCATGTGAAAAAATGTGTTTTCATTTACAAAGGATTTCAACTATAAGCTTATCTTTAAACATAATTAATTGTATTATCAACTCTTGTAAACTGGCCTTATTTGAGATTGATGTAAAAAAATCACAATCACCAGAATTTGATGTAGTCATCCATCCCCTTATAAAATTATAAGTGAACATATAAGCTTATAAAGCAGTGCTGTCCCTATGAATAAATAGCCCCTAAAGGCTGCATGCACCATTAACTCTAACTCACTGACCTCCTTCCTGACACTGCTGGGCACAGTTGCCCAAAGCCCTATTAAATTCCTTTATAAGTACATATAGGTGAGGTCACATCCTGTTCAAGATTTCTTTGCTTTTGAGTTTAATTTGACGTAATAGTTAAACACTTAAATGTCTGAGCCATTGGGGCGATAAACTAGGACAGGGAAGAAATAAAAAACAAAACATTTATCATGTCTATAAATACTGAAGAATGTCAGAGGGTCATTTTTTCTAAATTTTTCCCTACCGACAATCTCATAGTGACAGATTAAGATTTCATATTTAACTGTTTTTCGCTGAAATATCATGAGTTATTGAAATGCAGACTGCTTGTTGTTTATGTCATATATTAGCCAAAGAATAAGACCCAGTTCTAATGGGATAAATGTACTTGCACTTCTAGTCTGAAAGTGGAACTAAGTTTAAGGCACCAATACAATTAGTGAAGATCACTTTTCATAGCCTTAGTCCCTCAGATTTGAAATATACATCAATTTAAAAGACATCAATTTCAAGAAAGCTATTTATTGCTTGTTTGTTTGTTTGATTGTAGTTTAACGTCCTACTGAAGGGTATTTCACTTATATGACGACGGATTGTCCACTTCACCGTGTACACAGCCTTATTACGGTGGAAAACCGAGGGGAAACCTCGTAAAAACCACCCCCACAATTGCCTGAGCCACAACATGTGACTCGCTCACCTGATGGTCGGATGGACTTGAACCCGTGAACAGTAAATCGAAGCATGTTCAGGTCAGGAAGCGCACTCCCTACCACTGAGGCACAGCCGCGGGCTTGCTATTTATTGCAGCCAGACATGTATTATATATCAATCCATTCATGATCTGGTCAAACCGTATTATCATGTCAAGCCTTTAGATGTGCTTAATTTGAGAACAGGCAACAGTGACTGAGTGTTGCATAGATCCCTGGACATAAAACTAAACAGCATTCAGCAATACATTCATAGGCAGGCCTGTGCTGTCTGGGAGAACAATCTGAAGATAGTCTTCCCATTGTTATACAAATTTTTTAAAGGAGGGCCAATTTATAGGTTTCCCAAATTATTTGAAGTGTTCCATGTTTATGCATGAAAACTACTATGTTCGCGACAGATTTTGGCAGACCGAGAAACAGTTACTGGCATGAATAATCATTAGGTGTATGGAGGTTAAACATACATATAAATATATAAAATTGCAATATAGTTAAAATTTAATAAAACTAAAAAACAAATTGTTTTAATAAATTATTAAATAATCATTTTACATTTGGATTTTGGATTTTAACAGTTATAAAGATAAAGTCAGTTTACATCTGCCAAGTACATTATCATTAGTATTTGAAGGAGCTTGAGGAATATATTTATGAAGAGCTGTGTGCATGAGTCAGCCAGAGATTCCTGTAGAGATATTCACAGCCTTTAAAGGGATGGCTAACTTAAGAAACAAAGGTAAGGATTAAATAGAGCATGGAATTTGGTATCAATAATTGCTAATTTTTAATGCTAATTTGGTATTTTTGTGAATTGTTTCACAATTCTTATTCACTATTGAAAGTTAGCTTGTCGGTCATTACAACTTGGAAATACCATGGGGGCAGACATTTTAACAATGGCAGCTGGAGGTGTGAGCCGCTTGACCAATCAGCTAACCACATTGCTGCTTATGTCTGAGTGAGTAACCATAATAAAAGACATAAAGCTACTTAACATATTGCTCAGAGCACATGACCCATTGACCCAGTCTACTACAACAAAGCGGCACAAACATTAAAAGGCTCACAAATACCCACTCATTCACTTAGCCTATATTAGTTAATTATACTGTATATCCCATTAAATATATTTGGATAACAATTTCAAGTAGTTCTGCCTTGAGTTTTTTTTGTCTCCTTTATTAAATGTACATATCAAATAACATGGAAATGTGTTTCCTTAAAAAAATGACACAATATATTTTTTCCTAAGGTAGTTTAAATAGCATTGTAGATGAATTTTGTTGAATTTTTGTTGCAAATCAGTCAGGTGAGAGGTAAGCTGGAGTTAAACAAGAGGTGCGTTTCACATAAAGGAGAGGGACCCTCGACCTTGAAAACCTCAACAGATTGAACAAGGTCAAACCACTGGCATGCAATGAGTCAGAGTGAAGTTAGAACAGTGTTGACACATACTCCTGACCTCAGGTAGACACAGCTCTCAATAGTTGGAATAACCCATCTTCCTTGTAAATACCACACAATCATTTATAGCACTCCTTCATGGGTGACAATTTGACAAACCTGGGTCACGGACTTGATCCCAGGAGGACTTTAGCCTAATAGGATATGAGCCTAATGTTATTAGCCGAACAGAACATGAGCCCAAAGCCCTTATTTCAAAGCTGGACGTATAAAGCCTAGGATGATTAGTTTGTGTTAAAAATAATAAGAATCCATAGGAAGAATGCTAAATAAAAGTACAATCTTGATGATATTTTCGCCATTTATTTTTTCAGCACCTAAAGGGAAAGACGACTGCTTTTCAACCTAAACTTAATATTTTTATTACATATTTTCAAAGACAAACCTCTGTATTGCTCTTGCATTTGAGTAAGCATTGCCACTAAGATGTTAATTTAACAGGCCAGACTGCCGTCATTGTTCTTATAAGCTTGGTCATCCTAGCGCAATGGTAATGTGTTGTATACATATCAAAATAGCTCTTTGAGTAAATGATACATGAAGAATGTTTTCAACATACATCTGGTTTTAAAATTCCAGTTTTTATTACCAGGTTGATATGTACAAACGGGTATCATTCTGGGCTTATGTCCATATTTGAAAAAAAGGGCTCTGGGCTCATGTCCTATTTGGCCTAAAACATTGGCCTCATGTCCTATTGGGCTGAAGTCCTTCTGTGCTCATGTCCTACATGCGACAAACCTATTCTCACTTCTTAAATCTGTAAGCTTTAAGGGACTAGACTTTATCACCAGATCTGACTGTATATTGCTGTTTGATGTGTGCGAGGTTATCTCATATATTCAGTCAAAAAAGAAACTTCACACTCATAAATTTCTAAATATTTTCTTGAAACTTAATACAAGAGATATTATTGTTATTATTAGAGGTAAATGCGTGGTCAAAGACATCATGACACACAGCAGCTCCGACGTGCACAAGCATGCAGTTCGTGCGAGCATACATCAAGGATAATGCATGTTTCCTTGTGTTCCTAGTCAAGTGACCTTTTGAGATACGTGCAATTGAGCCCACGTTAGCACAGTAGAGTGACATCTCGGGAAAACAAGTTCTTACCGTAAAATATCCGTTGATTTGCAATACCACGACTGTCAAACATTCAACGTGAACGTGCCATTGGCATGCTGAATACAGGAACGTCGGTCACTGACGTTGCCAGTGTTATGGGATGTAGTCGACGGACTATCCATGATCTTCGGATTCCAACACACTGGCACCTCAGCAGACCGACCTCTTTCGGGTAGGCCACGTGTCACGACACATGCAGAAGACCGACAAGTCGTCTTACGTCATTTGCGTAATCGATTTCTCACTGCAACGCCCACTAAGAATGAATTGTTTAGTGGCTGTTTGACTACCCAAACCGTCTCCATGCACGCCGGCCATATCATAGACCAATTTTAACACATTTCCACCGACGCTAACGGATTCTCTGGGCACAACGACATCTGAGATAAACCCAGCGTGATTAGAATAGGGTCGTTTTTAGTGAGGAATCCAGACTCACTTTGCACTTCACTGGTAGGCGAGTTAGAGTTTGGAGGAGACGCGTTGAGCGGAACGCCCAGTGTTGTGTGCAGGAAGTGGACAGTTTTGGGGGCGGTAGTGTTCTGGTTTGGGGTGCCTTTAATAATACTCATTGAGGGCATATGCGCTATTGACATGCTTTCCTCTGTTGTAACTTACCCTTTTTTACTCTCTTACATTTATGTTGCATTTCCGGTGGAACTGGTTACATTATGAACATGATTTTTATGATACACCGTTCTTAATGGGTACAAAATGAAATTTAATCATTATTTACAACTCCTATTCTTGTGTGTTCAACTTATCGACATCCAAACGAGTGTGAAGTTTCTTTTTTGATTGAGTATCTACTTCTCACGTCGATACATTTACTCTCAGATACACAGGGCCATATTGCTTTGCACTTCTTTTATTTGCTGGTCTGCGGCATACGTGCCCTGTTATATGGCCTGGCATGTCGTACTAGTGTTGTCCTAGTCTCGACAACTATAGCATCTCTCTCGGCAATACAATGGTGACTTCTGTTGGCGATTGACTATTGGGCTGACCAGTGACTCGCACTGCCGTGCAGAGTGACTCGTGCCAACAACACGTCATTCCCCTTCAAGAATAATCGTTAGATTGGTGACGAGATGCAATTTAATTGGAAGCTTTTGAGAATTTCAACTGTCTATATTATTCAAGAACCATTCTTTCTGCTAGACAATAAGTTTTACAGGAAGTCCTCCTCTTCAGACTAGATTTTTGCCTTTATCATTAACGTAGTGTTAAGTTCACAATCTTGCACTTAGAGTGGCATTTCGAACAATATCGGACTGTTTGTGGGGAAATGGTACACCAAACATCAAACCTGCCATTTTTAAATTGTTTAAACAGCCTTCCATCAAAACAATACTTTTCCAGCCTTTCAAAGACCTTGAATTCCACATATTTTATTAAACAACTTTTCATAATTTTCAAGAACTGCGACAACCCTGCATATATCCTAGGAAGTCGGACATTAACACAGAGAACGATCGGGATCAAGATCCTCTGACGCTTGTAGAATTCACTTTTCTAGTTTTATTCAATGTTTGTCAACCTAAACAACACTTTGGATTTTGTGAAACGATTCCCGTGTAGCCATGACTTACCAAATAATTTCTGATTGGCTGTTTGCTTATTCAATGGTCCAATCAAACGTTTGCCACGTTTCAAGCCAATTATGACAATGTTGAAAAGGTGTAAGTCTTGTATTATGCGTAATGATCCTTGCCTTGTGAAGATGTTTTTACCCTAATACATTTCAACCAGGTGTACCCAATATTAGCACATCTGAGAGATCTGTTATTTAACATCAAGGTATGTCACTTACTTATTTACAGCAGGCGGTATATTAGACAGATCAACGACGAATGCAGGAGTTTGTACAGCAAAGGATTAACATTGACGAATGTGTGTAAATTTGGGATAATTGTCTAATACGACACTGGTTGATTTTAATAGCCCTGTGGCTAATAAATTTATACTCAGCTGATTTATTTTCCGATATGTCTTGTCTGTTAAAACTCTATAAGTAAATCTTTAAAAAAAAAACGCAGAGAAATTCTTGTTCAGTTGAGTAGACAAAGAAAAGAGTTAGTCGTTGACTAACGAAGGTATTTAATTGGAATTTTCGTAAATTAGTTTTGTATGCTGCTGACAAAAACAATTACCTGATGCATTGTTAATCTCTTATGTACTGCACGTAGGCCCTACATATAATAAAGACGATACTGCGCATGTGTTAATGACACCAGTAGGAAGGGAATTCGTGCCATTCTTTCTAAACTGTATTAGGAGGACCCGTTGGGCTGGAGTACTAACTCACGCTGAGCTATTGTGAATAAAATAACTAATCACTGACCCGAAATACCAGAAGGTGTTTGAATAATAGCAATGTGTGTAAGCATTCAGGAGCTCGCACCCAAGGCGGAAGAGGCGAACCTTAATGATTAATACTAATTCCCTGGAATCTTGGACGCCACTAGCAGCAAACAAAAACAAGACAAATACACAACAATCAAAGATCGGCTTTTCGTTGCCCGTAGCTGTGAGAACACAAGGACAAAGGGTAACTCCCTCCTAGCCCTCCTGTTGTAGGTAATTGGAGTCACACATTAACTATAATGACAAGCCGTCCAAGGGTCCATCCGGGATTAGTATTGTTTATTCACCAATAAATATCATAACCAGAGCACAGAACAGCAATGTAGAAAAGAAAAGATGTATATACAGTGTTAGGGAGATAAAAGTTTTGGATTTAACCTATGCCGGGGTGAAAAAGGTGACTAAGCAAAGCTACTGTTTGTTTTAATTTGGACACCAGACAACCAGATGTTAATTAAGATAGTGAAACTGTTCAAATTTATAAGAAACATAGCGAGTGTATATAACTCAAACTAATTATGTATTCACTCTATTTTGTTTGGTTATATATACAGGAACGGCTGGTGTCAAATTATGAAAAGAGGGGACTCGGAATAAATGAGAATTGCTACCCGAGTTTAATACATTAGATATACGTATGGAGCAACAATTTTAAATTCAATTGATCCCTTACATGTAGGTTTTGTAGTAATTGCAATAGAAAAAAGTCAATATGTTTGCTCGATTCGTTAGAGCAACTTATATAGGCATTTTACCTAATACATAACATGTATTCATTTTCTTTTTCCTTGCTTTCGAATTAAAATTGCCGGGTTGTCCGGCGCGTTTTTGAGTATCCACAGAGAAAACAACAACAAAACAAAAAAGAGAGAAAATAAAGCACCTCCGAGCCATTGTAGTCTGCATGGTTGAATTTAAAAGCGGACTGTATAGCTTGTCTTAGACACGATGCATCTGTGTGAATTATCTTGGTTGACTTCAGTCGGCGTGTGTGGTGTGTTCTTTATGGTGTTTGTGACAGAAAACAGTAGTAGTGTAGATTAGTCAGTCTATACTACAGTGTAGTAGTAGGAGTTATAGCAGACTGATCAATAGGTTGGACTATGTGTGAAGGCATATGTTTACATGAACTGTGTCGAGCTTTGAGTTCAACAGCTTGGAGACACATTCTCTGCCTTAATGAAGACATATAGCTGACAGGAAGTGTTACCTTGTCGTTAGAGCACAGCTACGAAGCAAGGAGACTGGGTGAAGTGACGGCATCTGATTGTTCAGTAAACACTGGCTGGATTTAATGGACATCTGTGGTAGCTGATACTGGGAGGCTCAGGCAGTTTCTCTATAAATCATCTTTACTCCTCTAATAGCCATATGGTTAATTCATCAACCTGTATGAAGGATAAAAGCGCGGACCTCAGCGACAGCAGTGACCTGTTGCTTTCATGATTTTGCTTTCATAATACTGTGGATGGGGAGTCAGTCCTTGAGAAGAGAGTTGTAAGTGTGCAGTGTGTGTCAGATTTACTCGTGTGGTTTCCATATTTGGCTTGTGCGTCTTTGATATATTTTTGCATGAATTCTTTTATAGACCATGTCAGTTATTTTTCTGCCTGGTGACAAGTGCTATACGGGAACATTTCTTCTGCATGTAAATGCTCCAGGAAGAGTTTGTTAATCAGAGATATATATATATTTTAAATATATATATATATGAAGTACTTTACTACAAGCGACCAGGTAAGGAACATGCATGTATATTTATATCGCTCCAAATAACATATAAATACAAGAGCTTTATGTTATATGTCTTACATTTTGATAATGCGCCATAAGCTGATGAATTCATATACTTTATGACCGTGTTATTTAAGATCCTACACTTTCTCTGTGATTTAAAACAGACAAGTGAACCTAATAACTGTGAAAGTAATTGGTAATCACGAGTATCGGTAGGATGATAGTGGTCCCCGCGGCCCCCTCTCCCACCTGCCTTTCTAACGTGGTCGGAACTGTAACCTGATTTATTTACATTGCGTATTGTTCAGTTAAATACCCTTACCAGGTACAAGCCGCTTGAGACGGTCAGTCGAACGATATATTACTATTCTTACTATACATGGACGTATATTACTGTCCGTCAATGACATTTTTTACATGTGTGTAGCATTATTCTGTTGTTAGACCTTAACGATTTGTCGCCATTAACATGCAGAGAATCAAATGATTAACAGCGTTTCAATGACAAGACTAGACAAGGAGGAATCCCCGTGAGAAGTAGATAGAGATACATAGAGACTGGGATTTTACTAGATATGCTCAAAAGTAGACAAACCACATCCTCATCCTCGCGGATAAACATTCAGTGTATTGAAATTGAGACCAGCGGTACATTGAGATGTGGGGAACTGGGCGTCAATTTCCTCCACACTGACACCGGTGTTGTACTTTCTATTGATCGGAGGGAATTATGCCAAAAAAATATTTTCTTGCTAAGGTACAATCCAACGTTTTCTAATATATCCTATGTATGATTATGATCCCAAGTATTGATATAATTACTTTCATATTTTACCAGTATTAGTACGGTACCGACTGTAAAATTGTCATGGTGGGGTCTGTCTTGCTGGAGATATGTGTCTTTTTATAACATGATTAAAACTATGGTGTTTGCGATATTACTTGAGGCCAATGGGCAAAATGATTTCATCTGCGCAACAGTATGGAAGGATTATGGCGGTTACCTTCATGAAAGCAATTGGTTGACCTATATATTTATATATTATTATGCAAGGAAGGTATATCTACTTGCAAACACACCTACCTTGAAATTTTTTTTTCAGATACACATGTTGTTATTTATCTTACTCACCGGTGGTTATGTACAGGTTATTTTATATAGTTCCTGTTTTTTTTTTTCTCACCGAATTCCGGTACACATGCTTCAACGCTTTATGTTTTCACAATCTTGTGGAGCTAGAAGCGGACACTGTTTTACTTTTAGAACACTATGACGTCAGAGTTGTACCCTTCAGATGTTTCTGAAGGGCAGGTTTGAGGACTAATGACGTCATAACAAATTATACCTTTTTTAAATGTTACAGAAGTACTGTGGCTTTGACACGTTAACCACTGCCAAAGGATAAGTAAAGTCTAGTAATATATGGACAATCATGAATGTAACTGGGATTTTGGCTTTGGTATTGATCTATTGGCCATTTATTGATTGTAACTAACACAACACAACACCTGGATCTACTTTAAGTAGAGATCGGTTACGGCCAAGGACAGACCGAATGTGATTAAAACCTGGTCTTCATCAGCTCGTACAGATTGTATTCCGTTTATTTATATCTGAGACTATATTACAGTAAACAGGTGTCTAGTGACGTAAATTACTGTGTGGTTCACGACATGTCATTGTCTCCTACTATCCAACTGTATCCAATAGGTCAAATACGACAAGGCTGTGGTTTACAACGATATTCTGATACATCTTGGAAAATTGACGTCGGGGTCGAAATAGCCCTCCACTAATTCGAGTTATGTCCACAATTGTCTTTTCTCGGATTTTCTCGCGTTTCTTGTCTTGTAGAGACAGTCAGCAAACGTGTTATCTTTAACGTCACGTGATGTTTTGCCTTGAATAAATGACAATACCGGCAATAGTGCACGTTAATGGCTCTTTCGAACGCTTTTACGTAAGTCATATTTCGTTGTCCAGTTAAAACATAGCAACTATACGCCCGATCATGCACCATAAATACGGGAATGTTTGGAATCCAGTCTGTCGTCACCATATCGTTAGACTTGAGCATTATTAATGGTAAGACAGCGGCGGCGTGGAGATACAAATGCAGGTCGGGAATTAAAACCCACACGCAACTGTACAATAGAGACTGTGTAAAAGGCCCCATTGTTTGATACAGAAACACTCAGGTCGTGTTGGTATTAACTCTGAACTTCTTAGAAACAGTCAGCTTATACAAGTAAATACAAAGTATTAGTTCGTTAACCTTGATGAGCATTATTTGATTATTTGAACCACAAATTGGCTTTTCAATTTGTTTGCATAAATGATATAGTGTCAATGATGTGGTATTCTGTCGATTTGCCAAATGACCTTCGGTACACCAAGATACACGATGAACTTAGACAGTATGCATCATGTAAGAGTGTGTTAAAGATAATTCAACAGAAACACGTCTTGTGCAACACGTATTATGCGCAAAAGTTATGAGCGATACGTTATGTGCGACACGTTTCAGTTATATGCAACAAGTTTAAGCTAAAGCTAAACAATACGATTATGATTAGTTAAATACGACAAGTAAAAATTAGGAGCATCACTTATACGGTAAGTGATACAACATATATAAGCTACATACAAACAAGTATAGTTACATGTACATACAGCATTTTGGACCTATATGTGACACGCATAGATAAAATACATGTACACCACGTGTAAGTTAGATACAAAAAGTATAATACATGCAACGCTTTTACGTTAGATATAGTCCGTATATAGCTTATATACATTACGTATTAGTTACACGGTACTTCTAGCTTATATGCATCACGTATATAAGTAAGTTTGCTGTAACACGTATACTTTCACGTAGGCCTACAATTGACATAAATACCCCGTTCCCGTGTACAGCATTTGAACTTATATACAACACGTATATATTTGGTACGACACATGGGTTAGAGAAGGCACGCATTACTTTTATACAACACGCATGAGTCAGATATAAAAAGTATACTTTTAGATACAATACGCATAAATTAAAGGCAACCCATATGGAAGTTAAATACAATATGTATTAGCGCTCAACACGTATTGTTCGACTTCCATACATTCAACAATTTTCCTCCGTCAAAAGACTATATTTGGAATTTGAACTTTCTGAGACATATATATTTGCTACATGTTTGGCACAAGTGCCCTTTTCAACAATTAAACATTACACCTAACTACTACTATAGAGAGCGTCAATTTCCCCTTGACCTTTACCATATCCATAAATTCATTCATCGCGTACGCCTGACAATGGGTATATTTACTCGAAAGACTGATGTGATGCGGGTCTCGTTGTAGCTGTGAGTTATATTTACTTTGGTTGTATTTACCCAGGTTTATTTGACCAAGCATTGGTACAACAGTACCCTGATCGTCAATAAAATGACGCGATTGTTCAATATGGTTGCTGGTAAAACTGTGCCAGTCGGTTTGACCTTCAACCAATCAATCACTATTGCGTTGAAGATGATGTTCATTGAATATACCAATTGCAACTTTTGTTCCCTTTCAGTTAATGAATATCGGGGAAAAAACGTCATTTTAACATATAAATATATATACATGAACAATGGTGCTGTGTGGCTATACTAACTATTTTGGTAGGACGTGTATTTGTCATTTAGAAGATGAGAATGAACTGGTGATTCAGAATATAGATAGACACTTAATCCTTCTCTTATCAAGTATCACATACCGGTCCGCAATTCACTCCCATCCACCACCCCACCCCAGCCCCACCCCACCCCTTCGCGCTCCGCTCTTAGACAAATTAAACAAAAAATGAAAAGAGAAGAACAAAAAGCAAATTTTAAAAAGTTAACAAATTTAAAAAAGCATAACTTAATTGTTTCCGCTCTTGTTATTCGTACATGCGTATATATTCCTCATTAGTTTCTTCTCGTGTCAAGCGGATGATGTGCGCATGTCTCCAAACGGTATCGCCCAGCCACGGATATTGGGATTTTAACAGGAATTACTCACGCGTAGCACCAGAGTAATTGCGATGAAACATTTCAGACTTCGCACAGCTATTGAATGGTAAAGGGTTCTCGTAAAGTAAAAACCATACAATAACGTGCTCTTCAGGTACTCTAAGTCCTGGACAGGTTAGCTCTATACTGTATCATTAGTTTTTTTCTTACACATCCACCGTATGATGGGACGGTATAATTTAAATTGGACAGACTGTTGCTTAATATTGGGGTGATTGCCGTGTTAAACAGCATACGGTTTGGTGGAAGCCTTATCAAAATGCTAATGACCTTGATCCGGATGTTCCATAATTTGATTTAAACAACTGTATGGTAAAAAGTTTGTCAACTGAACAACATGTAAGGCTTTGCTGGGTCTCCGCTATCAGAATCTCAACGGATTATTCCGGTTTTGGGCTCACAGTATTGTTATCCCGTTTATTTATAAAGTTAAGGGAAAAATAATTCGAAATTTAAATGTTGATCTTGAGGCTTCCTTGATCTTATTATAGGTCATTTACATAGTGGGCAGATTCATGGGATTCTTTTTCTCATTTATCGATTTTTTAAAATACCCAATACATCTTTTGGCAAAATCATATACATGTTGCTCGACAAAATCAAGACTAAATTCACAGCCAATGTTCAAATGTCAATTTGAGAAATGTTCACACATCCTACAAGTCAAACGAAATTGTCTGGTGTTACTTTACTTGCATTCAAAGAAATAAACCACTAAAAATGCACAACAGTTTTTTCTGCTGACATTAATTTAATTTGCAATAATTTGCATTGTTATTATTTCAGATCTTCCCCACAAAACGTAGTCCTATGTATCAAAGCTTATATTCTGACCTATTCCGAGCAACACTGGGTTAAGACATTTTTTTCTCCTCAATATCGTCCCAGAGTCCGGCAAGACCGTAATAACATTTCGACTGAGAGTTGGGAGGAAGATTCCTGTTGTCCTGTTACTCTCAGAGCTAAAAGACAGCATGAAGCTGATCTGTTTGTGATGTCTTTGTATTACACGTCCTGTATTTGTCCCTGTCTGGTCTTTGTTTGTAGCCAGTTGTGTCGAGGGTGGTTTCCGACACCCATTGGGCTAGCACGCCATCATGTGAGTAAATAACCTTATGTACGATGTTAACCCCAATCAAACAAAGAAGCAATAGCATTTTGTTGGTGATTTACCTGGCATGGTATACTTATAGCGCCCAGTTCTCGGACATGCTTTTAAAAAATATACTGTGACCATCTTGAAGTTTGAGCATTTGCACAATATTTTCGTAGACCGTTACATGGTACCGCTGTACAAAAGCTGCTATTGGACAGTGGTTAGGCCAGGCAAGTCTCCTGGGCTTTTTAACCGTGGTCAGGAAGAGTTGGAATTGAGGACAAGAGGTGTATAGGTGAGTTCATCCGATTAGAGTTAGGTATAGAGCAGCTCTGTTTTAATTACAAGCTAATTTCACTGGTGACTGGTCAGACCCACTGAACATAGCCTAACATTACCCTCATATTGGATACCATACCTGACCCTTGATTACTCTGACCTATTTACCAAACTCAAAAGTTCCAAGTTACAAGTACTTGCTGAGATTTACACTCAGATGTGAACTAATTATTAAGGAATTACTAGTAACTGAATAGCTCTGCGATTGACAGATTGACTAAGTTTATAGAAAAGTACTATAAAGACTAACCCAAATATTTTTAAATCGACAGTTTTATAACATTTTGTATACAGTAATCAGAAATGCTGGCCCGACGCATAAAATGCCATATTAGTTGTTGAAATGAAACATAAAATTGTTAGTCTTGAATTTTATTACATCCTTCAGTCGATTCATTTTCAATATAGCGTATTTAATCTGGAAGAGCATGACTGATGAACGTCAACTGTCTAATTAGAACAGAGCCCTGTAATGTTGTCTGTTCTACAGACTGGACTCCGACCCCCACCGAAGACAAAGCACTTTACATTCTATGGTTGCGTCAGCGTGTAGGCCTAAAATTACTTATGGCGGACACGGTCGTCATAGATGCAGTGAAATACCACTGAGCAGATAGCTCAACACCAAGCAGTTATTCAACCTCGCTGTTTGGGATTGCGATACCGACTTCGAGTGCACACTAAAAACAATAGCCAACAAGGATATACCAACCACAAGATTGTCAAGAAAACAAATAGCGAGGTGTTGCTTATCGCTCTATATTGTAAAACAATCCATATGTCAGGACAGAGCAGCTGTGGTTGTCACATTCTCCATGTACATAGACAAGCTATACCATTTCAGTAATGCAATCACCATCGTTATATCTACCCGCCAGAAAAAATAGTGAGCAGAGGAAATTAATTCCGTATGCTTCATTATAACATACAATCGATACTCTCCAGCTGTTTGCATATCATAGTCTATATGCTGTTTAAAATTTAAATTAAAACAACAGCAGGTTGGATTGTTTATAAGTAAAACATTGGACTTTAAAGACAGACTGTTAATCATTCAAAAGGAAGAGACACTTGTCTGAACAATATCAGTCTTGCAATGTTAATCATATTTACAATGAAATATGTTTTAAAGTCCTTTTGGATTTGTTGACTTTGGGAGTTTTTGACGGGTGGTTTGAGGGAGCTTCATGTTGCCCTGGTGCTCTCAGAGCTAAAGGGTAACAGACAACCGATATATTTGTCATGTTTGCATTGCGTTCCATACTTATCCTGTATTTGTCCCACCTTGTCGTTGTTTGTTGTGAGCGGCATCGAGGGGAGTTTTCTTGACCCATTAGGCTGGCATGCCGTCATGATAGTGAAATAACCTTAATAATGGGGCTAAACTCTAATGAGGAAAAGCTAACCAAACAGATGGAAGCTTTTGAAACTTATTAAGGGCAAAATCCACGCATTTTAAGCAGACAGAATT
>JAVFBW010084822.1:6428-16975 GCA_034783835.1 Mopalia ciliata
CCCCTACTATAGTAGAGTGGACAATAAAATTATGCAATGGCTGCCATTTTGTTTTGCAGAATTTGGAAAAAGAAAGTCCAATTATTTGTCTTAATGGATTAACTTAAAAGTTTAAAGTTATTCAGAGAATACATGGCGGAACAGGAGGAAGCTACATACCAAGTTTAAAGTTAATCGGTGAATTTGTTTTCAAGCTAGCATTTTCACAAACATTCGCGACGGAGGGACAGCGAGTAGCATTTCTACTCTAGTAGTTGTTGACAATAAAATTATGCAATGGCTGCCATTTTGTTTTGCGGAATTTGGAAATTCAATTATTTGTTTTAATGTATTAACTTAAAAGTTATTCAGGAGGAAGCTACATCCAACTTTGAAGTTTATCCGTCGTCTTAACAGGAGGAAGCTACATTCCAAGATTGAAGTTAATCGGTGAATTTGTTTTCAAGCTAACATTTTCACAAATATTTGTGACGGACGGACGAAGTAGCATTTCTACTCTACTTTAAAGCAAAAATTCAATTAATATTTGTTAACCAGTACTATTAAGTCCTCAATACCTGTGCAGTATAGCTTAAGGATAACAACCAGACATTAAGATTTATTTAGAAACTCATCTGTGAGTTTGTCCAGAAATTGAGAGGATTCATCGATTTGTAAATATTCAAACTCCCTGCGGCTGTGTGATTACTTTTAGAAATATAAATGCAGCTCCTGAAACGGACATTGGCTTCATGTGTGTGACACGTATCTCAAAGAATCAATTTATTTTAAACAGCTACTGTTATAGGCATTAGAGCACACTTCCATGAATCTTCGTGGGTGTAAAGTCCCTCTTACATGCTGTCAGTGTGAAGAAAAAACACACCAACAAATGTTATTCAGCAGCACTTTGAAGAAACCAAAGCAAGTGTACATGCCTCCACTGAATGACGAACCGGCTATCTAACGCTCTATACCACCAGAGGCTCGCCCACATGCAAGATAAAATGTTAAGTCGATAAATGTAAAAATATTAAAGAAAACTTGATCTATGACATGTATGATAATGCTTATATAGATGAACAAAAATGAAACTGTGTATACGAGTAAACATGGTTATTAACCACTGCTCTCAGTCAGTAAAAAATATATCGTTCAAAGCATATTGCTCAAATATATATTCTTAATTGTTCCTTTAAGATTGTATTTAACCAAAAGTGTTTTTACATGATTCGAGTGGTGTATAATAATAATAATAATTCAGATGGCTTATGCATTTAAACTACCGATGTAGTGCAAGCGGTATGTTTGTTCTACATGGCGGTGTCCGATCCTTCGGTGAAATCTTTTGTATAATTGTTTATGAAAAGGTTGCATTCGGATAACAATCAGTTGGTAACACTTGTATTCGGTATGTTTGTTTTACATGGTGTCCGATCCTTCGGTGAAATCTTTCGTATAATTGTTTATTCCTTTATGAAAAGGTTGTATCCGAGTAACAATCAGTTGTCAGCACTTGTATGTCGCTGTGACATTCCTGTTTACCCATTAATTCGCGTCATATGGAACATTGTGCTACTCTAGTGCATACAAATACAATTATATGTAGCAGTTAAACAAGTATATGGACCACATTATCAGCCACACAATTCAATATTGAGGCACTTCTTTCAGAAAGTGAGCGTGTTAGTGCCGGTAGGTTTTGTGTATACCGTATTGCATGCCAAATACGCCAGTAATCGAGTAATAACGTCGCATTTAGTGTTAAATTGGCTTTATCTGGCAACGTCAGCATGCCAACAACAGGCAAAAAATAAGCTGGATTGGTTCGCTCACTGATGTTGTCAATATCTTCATAGTGGCGCGCTTTGCATCAGGCTACATCGGCGAGACGGTCTTTTCCGGTATGAATTCTACTACTACATGTACATAGTGGGATTCAATTAGATTAAGGAGAAGTGAGAGAAGGGCGCAACTTCCGTGTCCAGTGTGAATTGTTCTTTAGAGTGGTGCGCTTATAGTTACAACTGGGATTACAATATAATGTATATTGTAATCACAGATTACTGCAGTTAACAGAGAAACTGAATGGCGCATGAGTCACGTGTTGTTGGTAAAATTGGGTCGTTTTGTTTTGTAAGAGACGGAATTTAAATAGTTAATACAGAACATGCTTGATTGCTCAAACTGTTTTATATCTCACATACACAAGTCCATTTTTTAAACTACATGTAAGACCCTCGCATACCACTTCTTACGCTCCTATAACCAACGATCGGCTTAGAGCCGTATAGGCTATGTACTTCAGTCTTTGGCGTTATACCAGCGCAACTACTTCTATATTGGAATACAAAAGTTTACAGTTCACAGAAAATAGTCAACTTGCCTTTTATGACCGAATGACTTTGGCTGTGATATTGTTGGAAATCTATTGTCTTAATCTTTATTGAAAAAGGTGAAGTAATGTCTGCATGCACAAGAAACAGCGGGATTAAGTGTGTCTTTAATGAGTCACTGTACAAGTTCGAATAAAGTGGGTTTCTTGCAAAAGTTTGCAATTTGAACAATACACCACGGTGATACATTCATTAACATGCATTATTTTAAACTCTGAAACGAATTCTATGATCTTGCTATGATCTTGCGGTCTGCTTACTTCAGAGCTAGGTATACAAAAATCTGCCAGCAGCAAGCCCTGTGAATAATAGGATCATATCTCACAAAACAAAAATGACAGTAATACTGAAAATATTAATCGGATTTATTTGAAATTTGCAGCTGCACAACTTATCATAACACAGGCTTGCAGGTCAAAGTTTTCAAATTCATTGAGCAAAAGACAAGCCAGACAAAATTGTGTAGACAGGCAGACTGATTTATTTTTTTAACATTACCTCAATATATATATAAATCAAACTCATTTTACAGTCGGACTACTTCTTAGCTGGTGTATACCATTCGTCAATAGGAAATTGCCTACATAGGCTAATCGGGCTAAGAATGCATGTACTGTATGATAATGCAGACCTAAAAATAATAAAGGAATTCAATGACATGTATTCTGAAATTATGAGTCCAATTTAGTTGTCTGTTTGATCTATTTGGGTTTTAATACCGTACTCAAGGTTATACATTATATCGAAGAGCACTAGGGCTACAAGGACATCCCGCCAACTGCCTGGCCAATATAGTTGAAATTCCGAAAAACGTCCTACCTTAATAAAGATATATACATGAAACAAGCAAGTCAGATAAAATTGTACCTACAAAGAGACAGATTGATTAATATTGTGTGGATTTAGCCCATGGAAATAAACAAACCTGTTTTACAGTTTTTATGCCTTGCTTAAATATACTCTACCATAGTATATAAAACAAATGGGGAACAAATTTGCACAATTTAGAAGAAACAAGTAGGCCAAATTAAACCCTGTCAACCGATGAACAAACAGAAAGCATTTACAGTATACAGCATTACAAGCATTTCCCTGTCAAAGGTTAATTGACAGAATGAGTGGATTCTATCTTTTTCTAAATTACAGAAAGAAAAAGATGGTTTTAAATCTAGCTAATTTACTCAGGAATGCCACATACAATGTACCTGAAATTCTCACTGTAATAGTACAGCCTTAAAGAGGTCAACAGTAGAGACCAACAACACTGACAGATCGATTTCTAGAACCAATCTCTGGCAATTGAATTCATCTAAAGTTTAATGAGAAATCAGGGAGTTGACAACACTGTTTGACCTTTTTACCAGCAATCCAATCGGGCTTCTTGTCTGATCAAATGCTACCTTGTACAGCGTTCTATTAATTTGCTAGATTACGACCCTGAGCCCTCTAAGGCTTTTACATTCAGTCCAGAATGAGGGTACTTTGTTCCAAAAGAATTTCACAAATGTGATGATTTTAACACGAAACCAAGCAATGAAGGAGCTAGAAAGTTGGTTGGCATAGAAGCCATGGTGTTCTAAAATTACTAAATGGATATTTGGTGATGTGAGGGCATAAAACATCTAGAAAGAATCTTATTCCAGACATTATTTTCTGCTCAAACACAAATTAAATAAAAAATATTTTGAAAGATCCATGAAGCCAAGTATAAAAGAATTTATTTTGTATGACAAATTGATTGAAAGAGAATCTATCGAAGATTTCACAGTTGAAAATCTTAAGACTTCCTGTTCAGTGATTCGCAGAAAACTTCCAGCAAATATCTGCTAGGAATTACTCTTGGGTTCACAGCCTCCCATGGGGCACGCAATTCCAACTGGGTATGTCGGGAGAACAAACTGTGAAATAGCCTGTGAATGACATCTCTAGTCTCCAACTTAATTATCTCCCTGGCAACCTTGAGCTAGTTTCTCAGGTCTCCTAATATTAGAATCTCTTTTCACTTTTCTGGCTGCGGACTAATTTCTTCATCTTCCTCAAACTGACTACCAAAATGGAGTGGTTGACAATCCAATGTTCGTAGGTTAACCAATACACAGCTACACGTCTGACTGAATCTAGGAATTGTCAACAACACCACCTTCTGACCATCGGAGCCTGTAGAAAGAAAGTAACATTTATAAATGTTATTGATAGACCAATGACACTTGCATTGATAGTCACTTTTTAAAGAATAAATTACAGCTTATCATTACTAATATACACTCAATGCTAAGTTTGTACTTTATGTAGTTATTCAATAAACAGGCCCCTGGTTTCATGGATACATGAAGGGGATTCAGGGGAATAAAATTTGCATACATTAACGATGAAAAATTTACATGTCCATCCATCACAAGAAAACAGGAGATTAAAAAAACGTCTGAATTTGGCATGAGTCTTAACTTGTGCTAATATGCATTTATGTTGTTTCCTTTGCTTAGTATTAAGCTGAAAAATATTTTATAATATAATAAGGTATGTGTGAGACATTTCTTTTCAGCAAAATGCTGCCTGACGCCCTCTGGCCAACTATATGTAGATGTAGTTCACTAGCCCCACATAACTAGTGTACTGTAGCATAGAAACCCAGCCCTTACCATATCTTATCTCATAACTAGTTATCCACTCAGACACTATATCATTGTGGCTCACACCAAGCTCACTACAAACCCAAGACCCAAGTCACTGTATCACACACCTAGTTCATTACCCTGAATCAGTAATGTATCACACTTAGTTCACTATCCTACATGTACTTAGCCACATACTTCCTTTTCCTGACTTAGTCACTGTATCACACACCCAGTTTATCCTACCCAGTCACTGTATAACACACCTAGTTCACTACCCCTACTTAGTCACTGTATCACACACCTAGCTTTATCCCCCTTAGTCACTGTATCACACACCTAGTTGATTACCAACTTAGTCACTGTCTCACACACCTAGTTCACTACCCCTACTTAGTCACTGTATCACACACCTAGCTTTATCCCCCCTTAGTCACTGTATCATACACCTAGCTGATTACCAACTTAGTCACTGTATCAAACACCTAGTTCACTACCCCTGCTTAGTCACTGTATCACATGTAGCTCATTACCGACTTAGATGGCTAGTTTTCACTAGGCCCCACTAAACAGATCAACCTTAAGGATTCATATATTGTAGAAACAAATGTGGACCTGGGATTACTCTACTATTGGGTGATAATAAAGAGGATATGCCATGCTTCAGTAGCGCTAGAAATAATAGAAAATATCTTCAACAGATTAGTCAAATTACCATCAGCCATTTAACATGTAAAAACAACATATAATTAACAAAGCAAACTGATAAAGTAGCACAAAACAGACAATCCTAAGAATTCCATTTGTATTAAAAGGAGTTCAACATTTCAGCACACAAAATGAACGGAATATTGGTATTGGATGATTTAAGAAACTAGTTCAAAATGTTAAATCAGAATATTAACAGTTCACATTTTCACCAAGATTCCAGGCCCGTTATACATGTAGTTTTATATACATCTATCATGTTAACCTTGAAAAACTATATGTTCAAACTGCACACAATTGTTATTAGCTAAGAGACCTGATAGCACTTTAATATTCCAAATCAATACAGATAGTAAGCTTTAATCTCATTTCCAAGATAATAATATGTTAAAAATTTAAATTCACACCAGGTGGAATAACAAAACCAGAGAAATTTACAGTGCTAGCAGAATATACTTTGATAGTCAAGGGGACATAATTCTGTAAGTGAGAGGAGAATCAATACTGTCTCTGTTGGAATGCTTACAAATAACAGGTGCTCTGATTTATAATTCACTGATTATAGAACGGCCAATGATGGATAGTGAAGGCTAGTGTTTTACATAATTCCCTGACAATATTGCACTAGAGGGGGTCATCTAGCCAACCCATCATCATATTCTATTGACTGCTGGAATGAAGATTTATGGAATATTAAGAGTGGTGTGTGGTCATTAGAATGGATTAGCCTCACAGGAGTGCTGCCCTAGCTCCACTTCTATTAAACACTACACAGCTCACATATGCTACCAGGCAATAAGGGTTCCTCACTATACCATATCTGGCTGGCTTGAGTGCCCATAAAATCAAGCACACATATAAAAAGAGACAATACCATACATAATTAATATCATTTTCATCTAGAATGACAAAATGTGTTAGAGCCTTCAAGATTTTAATGTTTACATGTAAATGTGAGACTTTCATTTGGAAGCCATAAAGTGAACATCCACTGCTGTCAATAGGGTATGGAGGTTTGGTCCTATACACTTAAACTGTATCAGTTTTTATTTGTACACAAACATATGTAACATCAAAGTACATACAGGCTATTACTCTGTCTTTATGATAATGAAATACAGAGAAAAAGCAAAGCCCAAAAAGCATATTTTCAATGAATAGTCGTGTCAATGACAGATTGAGATAAGAATGGTTGATCAACAATACCAGAGAAACAACATTTTGTAACTCTCCTTGTAAAAATTAAACTGTACAGCTTGTTTAAAAAATTAACCATCAAAATATTGTCAATTGTTTCAAACATTATGTTTTAATGTGGACACAAATATTGCTCTAGGTAAGGTATAGGAGGACTGGTAACCAGCAGAGGTTGAACTAATGGTTTGATTGATTTGGGTTACCAGCAATTTTGCACTGCCACAACATTGCTAAGGAGCAAAATTTTATACAATTTGGACTCCTGGTTCTGAGCATCTCAAAGAACATTGACCCCACCAATTTGTCACAAGCACATACATGTACAATGTATTTAGACAAATAACTGAAAACTTATACACATAAAATATTACAAAATAACCTTGGAGCATTTTTTTTTTCTTCTTTTATGAATGATGGCGTTTTTCGCATAATAGTCAGATCAAATTGTGATGATCAGGGTTGAGACAAATCAGACTCATCAGATAAAAGAGAAATTTTTTTTAAGGAAATATAAGCCAGATCAACCTGCTTAACAGAACAGGGAGATTTAACTGGACTTACATGTAGTAGGCAAATGCAATTATTTGAAGACATAAAACGGGTAAAATAAGGTCTGGGTGAATGCACTTCTAGCATATTAAAAAGGAAAATTCCATTTGCCAAAGCACAAACCAGACAGAAATACTGGGATACAACATGTGGGTCACATCAGATATAGACAATGAAACAAGGTTAAAACACTTCTCAGATCCTATATATTGAGGAGATCATAAAACCCCTTGACAACAATCTCTTATTGCACTATCTGTCAACAACAGCTGTATAGTGTTTATTGCTCTAACTCTTATTGATAAAAATGACATCTCTAGCCACTTTGCAGAGCTATGTGGAATAAATCAATAGATATTAAATGACTTCTCTTGTTAGACTGACTCCAGACCACTGTACATCAATCCACTTGTCATCTTTCAGCAGGTGTCTCTACTCCTCAGACAGGATTCAAACTCACTCATCTCCTCTATATATAGCTATTTAATGAACACAAAAAGATAATCTAACCAGAAATGACAGAAAGCAATGAAACAGCAAAAATTGACAAAAATAAGAAAGGAAAAAACAAAACCAAAAGCTTCCCCATAGCTCATGTCTCCAGGTAACAAAAGCTTCCTCCAAAAACCTAAGGGTGTGGAACATAAGTTAGTTTGTATGCTTGATAGGGTTCGATGACATACTCAAGGTTATGTCACTTACATGATTTTGTCATGAAAACACACAATGACACGCAATCAAAATCAGATGGGCTTCACATGTATATTGCCTCATATATTACCTCATATGAGAGCAACAAGAAGCTGCCTGCTCATGTTCATTGGAAGATAGCAAATCTACTGACTACTTTTATAAATGGATTGAGTCTAAATTATAGTTATGCCTAGGTCACATTTGTTGTGGCGGTCCTGACGTCTAAAATATCTATGGTCAATAGCAATTATAGGTGTGATAACATTTCCATTGCTACAGACTGTTGTGGTCACATATGCTTGGGTAGCCACACGGCGTATTTTGAATTTGCGGACAGGCTAATTTACGGCTGCCTTGGGCGACCAGTGGTAGTCCTGAGCTGACACAATTTTGTTGGGGATCCAAGAACATCCACATGTTGACCTGGAAGATAGATGGCTTGGCTAAGGCATGTCTAATAGCTACAGTAAACTTGGAAATAAAAAAGTGATAACTCTGTGTTAGGATTCCACACCAACTCCTATGGCCTGAAAAATTTAGGCAAATGCCCTACTGTGACCCTGAGGCCACCGCGGATGCTCTGCAGCCACCACATGTATATTTCGATATCCGGGGCCTCCTTCGTATCCTAGTTTTGACTGAGGTATTAACAATGTCAATTTCCATATTGTCTTACAAATAAACCCCTATTGGTTATTACAATTTCAATTTTGGCACGCACAGGGGGTGAGGTAGCTGAAACTAGGCTTGGTCAAATCTACGCGGGGGCTGATCGTTTGATTTACAACAGAAATTTGTTCATTTAATTGACGCAATGAAATCAATTTGGATCCCAGTCACTCTTCAGTTATACAATCTACACACTTATAAATGCCATTACAAATTAATTCTGTAAGACATTAAAAAAAAAAAAAATACAAAAAAAAAAATAATAATGAAAAAACAGGTTTAAAAATCTTTGAGAAAAATAATTTGTTTGCTTGTTTGATTTGGGTTTAGCACCATACTTGAGGTTATAGCCCACATATGCCAGCTCAATGGTTTAAAGGAACTAGTTGAAATCAGTTTCAACTGACAACAAATAGATAATCATATTAGACTCAATTCAAAGATACAACAAACAGATTGTCTTTCTTTTGTGCTTTAGCTCTGGGAGCATCAAGTAAATGATGACAGTTTAGTTCATATAGGTTTTTGGCCATTTGGGTTACTTTTAATACACTCGTAAAACAACGATTTGCAGCAATATTGATCAGAACTCTATTAGGCTCTAGGACAAGATATACGTGTACACAGATTGTGTCAATATGGAACTATGGTTGGTAAAATACACATAGCTTGACATCCATATTCACATTAAACACCACTTCCAGGCTACATTGATTAGAAACCACAAACACGTACTTTGAAAATCTAAATATAAGCTCATATCGAGAAAGGTAGGATTTTTTATTTAACTTTTTCACTTTTGATGTCGGATTGTCCACTTCACAGTTTCTTGCTTTATAACAGTAGCAAACTGAGAGGAAATCTGATAAAAAAAAAACACCCGCATTGTTTGACTCGCTTATATACATTATACTTGATGGTGGACAGATGGACTACAGTTATTGTAGGGTAAATGAGATCCTTTCATACGAACTATAAACAGACCTCTTGTTGGGGAGAATGGACAAAACAGATCTCCTTAAGGTTATGCAAACTTAATTTAGGAGGACCAATTTATAGGTTTTTTAAATTGTTTGCAGTATTCATCTAAATTTGCTACTGATTTTGACAAATTTTGTCATCCAACAATCAATGAAGATTGTATTTAAGAGCAATTTTACTTTCTTTTTAACAAAGGCACATTAAATTCGTAAAAAAAACTGCAAACTAGGGAAAAGAAAAATGTTAGTTATCTCACAAAATTTGAGAGGATATATTTTAACATTATGCCGGAAAATATTTAAGCACAGACCAGTTTAAAGGTGATGCAAAATGGCCATACAATAACAAAATGACAATATAACAAAAATAGCTGGACACAAGATAATAAGAAGCATAGAGAAAAGAGAAAAGCTGACTTGGCATTATTATTTGACTTAATGCAGACATTTTATAGCTGGGTGTTGGGTACACAGATGTTCAATGTAAAACATTAAACTAAACCAATATCATTAAAATACAGCTGATTAATAAACATGCCCAGGGCTTGATATATGATCTGATCACTCCAAACACTTTATCCATGGAGGTCCCTTATTGACATTACAATTAACATCTCTAGGGCATTTTAAATAACAGATAATAAATAACACAAAAAGCTGTTGGCACATACTGTACATTCATAAACACATGTGGAGGCGCAAAACACATCACCTCTTCGCAATAACATCTTTTTTCAAGGGCAGTAAAAACAAAACACAAAACG
>JAVFBW010084930.1:0-16975 GCA_034783835.1 Mopalia ciliata
GAGCCATCACGACGAATGGACAGACAGACAGACAGACTGATTTTTAAAATGATGAATCCGCAATAGCAAAAGGCACAGCTACAGTTAATGGTTAATGTGCCTACCAAGTTACATAAAGATTGGTCTTATAGTTTTAGAGTTCTGCTCTGGAAATGGATCAGTAGGCTCCGGACGGACGGACGGACAGACAGACGGACGCTGATCATACCATAATACGACCGATTTTCATTGGGCGTATAAAAATCAACATCATTTGAAATTCACTTCTAATTTTTTAATGCTCTAAAATTGAAAAACAATAAAATACCAGCAAAAAAGCATTAGAGGAAAACAGAGATTCAAAAATCAAAACTATTTGCCTAATTATACAATTTCTGGATAACCACTTCTTGTTTTGTGATAGAACAGGTTTCGATACATATGCCTGTATCATCATCAGGTGTAAATTGAGTAAAGATATAAAGGATAGGTAGAAGCTATATACCAGTATAAAGTAGTTAAATAAACAAGGTATAATGTTCTAGTGTGGACCATAATCATAGACATAACTTCTAAATGTCGTTCAAAACTTAAACTAATATTTGGCTTTCACAACTTTGATCCTAAAACAACTGTTCTACAACTTGTATCAAAATACACGTACCACCCTTCCATCTTATTAATGTGTTAATCTTGACATCATCTTAATTCAGAAAGTTACAATAAATCAGCTTCTATTCATGTTTATGTTCTTATGTCCTTCTCATCTGGGGATGGTTCTGTAAAATCATCCAGGGGCAGTAACTCTAGGGTCTAATTGAATATTGAGTCTTTAAAACTATTCCCTCTTTTAACATCTTATGTAGAGCTTGCACCTCAGCATAATATGTGCATGGTGCACGATTTGTCACAGTTACATAACTATCCCTGAGAGTAGTTGGACAAATGGAGGATCCAAGAGAGCGGAGTACTGGGTACAATGCTCTCATTACTCCGCTAATTGATTCATTTAGATATACACAATATGAATATATCCTATTTCATAAACATCATCCATCAAGCTCAAGATCTTGTCAATACCACTATAGCCAGAAATGAAGTCAAAGTACAAATTGAAATAACAAGAACTTTTATGGTCAACAAAGAAACAGAAATCCTAAATAGCACTGATCAATCAAATGTTATCATTTCGATATATTTGTTTACTGAAAAAGGCAAAAATGATGACGACCTTCTGATTCATAATATTTGGCATCACTGAATAATCATAATAATAAACTGGATGCAATGAATGAATAGTGTGAATAGACTATCAATATTAAACAAATAATGCAGGAGACTGCGGGCTATATGACAGTTTATGGACTGGTCAGTCACCCACAAAAAGTTATATGGACCGAACCCATTCAGGCCAGAGATGATTTTATTACCACAAGCGATAACCCGTAAAATTAATAGGAGACTTCAGAGTAAATGCAAGACACTTGTGAAGTAAAGCAATGCAAATTGCATCACTACACAGCTATCTCTATCTGTGATTTTGTAAAGAATATGACATCAGTATATTACAGTTCTCACAACCAATAATGAAGGTGTGTGTGTTAAACTCTAGACATTAACATTTTTCTTCATGACTGCAAAAATGCTTTAAAAAAGTGAGAACACCGCTCTTAATATTTACTTGTGTGCCATTAGGGCAAGCTAAAAGTTAAAACTGTTTGTTCTGATGAATCGCACAAGCACTTTTAAGTACAACAGTTGAACTCATTCTTAATTGAATATAACCAATACAGAAATAATTCGAGCTAGACAAATGATCGAAATTTAATTTACAGTTTCAAAACTGACAACACAAATATAAGCACTTTTACCGTTATGGATTTGTGGGAACCTTCGCAAGGAGGCAAGTGTTAAGTTACACTACAGCTATAGTGTTGGTTGCCATGGTATTCTGGGAAAAGAAAGCTGTTGTCCCTATCTGAAACAGACCCTGGTTTCTTATGTACTTACTTAAAGCAGGTGACATATGTAACAATAACAGCCATCAGACAGATAGCCAGTAAACAGCTTCCAGCATAAATCACAGGCTCCATCATTAGAAATACACTGGATACTCGGATAGAGAGATTCTGAAAGAGAAACAATAGTTCACAAATTGTTTATGTTCAAATAAGGAAATTTTGTGTTGTAAACACCATATATTAACTAGCTTTCACAACTGTGTAGATTACCAAAGTATAACCAACAAGTCACACTCATTGATATACAGCATTTAAAACAAATTCGTACTTTTAGGTACAAGTACATCAAATTACCTGAAAATTTACTAACAAATGCTCAATACGATAATGAACAACATGCCTTTAAAATGATAGATGACCTGAGTTACAACAAATAGATTACCTGAGTCACAACAAATAGATTACCTGAGTCCCAACAAATAGATTACCTGTGCTACAACAAACAGATTACAATTATAACAAATAGCATACCTGTAAGATAACAAAGTCTGTGAGGTGATAGCAGTTAAACACGGATATGTTACCATGTTGTTCAGTGATCTTACAACCATCAGTCTTCCAGTCTCCAAAACCACCTGTAAATAAAACAATGGTTGATTGCTTATTGAGATATTCATCACAACTAAATAACTGGATTGTAAGAGTAAAACAAGAATAAAACATGTGATTGATCACTTTTAATAAGCTGCTAACACCATCCAATAAAACCAAAGTTTATTTCAGAATTAGACCAAAAAATGCACAAGAGGCTAATTCATCCATACATCAAAAGTTTCTACTTGTGTTTGTTTTTTTATTTGATTGGGGTTTAACATGGTGCTGAAAGGTATTTCACTAATATCCCGACTGGTTGTCCATTTAACACTGTTCCTTGCCTAATTACGGTGGAAAACTGGAAGGAAATCTCCTTAATACCACCTCTACAAATACTGACAAACATCGAGTGACTCACTCATATACCTGAGTGAGGACAAATGGACTGATTCTGTGAACAGTAAACTGAAGTTGGATTAGTAAGCCCACTTGCTAACCACAAAGACTAATTTCTACTTGTGACAGGGTGGAGTCAACACTCACTGGAATATTGATATGGAGATACACAGCATGATATCTCCCTCAATCATAGAGTACGGACACCAGGCAGGATATCCTATTCAGTCCTAGAATACCGACACCATCCATGATACCCCATTGGCAATAGAATATTGACACAAGGCTTGATACCCCATTAACAATAGAATATTGACACAAGGCTTGATACCCCATTAAGAATAGAACACTGACACCAGATGTGATACCCCATTCAGTCACAGAATACTGAGACCAGACCTGATACCCCATTAACAATTGAATATTGACACAAGGTTTGATACCCCATCAACAATAGAATATTGACATAATCCATGATACCCCATTAACAATAGAATATTGACACAAGGCTTGATACCCCATCAACAATAGAATATTGACACAAGGCTTGATATCCCATTAACAATAGAATATTGACATATGGCATGATACTCCATTAACAATAGAATATTGACACAAGGATTGATACCCCATTAACAATAGAATACTGACCCAAGCCATGATACCGCATTAACAATAGAATATTGACACAAGGCTTGATACCCCATTTACAATGGAATACTGACACAAGTCATGATACCCCATTAACAATAGAATATTGACACAAGGCTTGTTGCCCCATTAACAATAGAATATTGACACAAGGCTCGATTCCCCATTAACAATAGAATATTGACACCAGGATTGATACCCCATTAACAATAGAATATTGACACAAGGCTTGATACCCCATTACCAATAGAATATTGACACAAGGCTTGATACCCCATTAACAATAGGCTATTGACACAAGGCTTGATACCCCATTAACAATAGGCTATTGACACAAGGTATGATGCCCCATCACACAACCACCTATTCAATTCTGAAGTGCAAAAGAATTGCATTAAACCAGAACTAACTAATTTTTGTTGCTTATACTAAATTACATTTCGTACATTTTGTTTGTTTTATTAAAGTGACTAAAAATTGATCCACACCCTTGCTTGTATTAATGAATACAGAATAGTGCTTTGATGGTTTGGCTGGTGCTTTATGCCCCATTTTGAACTAGAAAAGGTAACTTACTGTTAGCATCATAATCCCAGTAAGCAGCTACTAATTTTCCAGAGGCATCGGACACCTTGAGCAAACCAATGACTGGGTCTGTGAGATTAGCTACTGACTGACCTGAAAACAAAACAAACGTGAAATTACTTCCAATACTAAAAAACAATCTATACACAACTCTTATCTGATATATTTCAAAATATGAAGAAAGATCAAAATATGTTGTCAGGAAATCTTGAGCATTGGTTTCCAGTTCCTGTTTACTTCTGAGAGCACTAGAGCAACAGGAAGTCCCTCCAATCACCCGCTTGAACAAAGGACAGACACACAGAAGCAAAATCAATATTCAGGTCGTCTCATTTGAGGTGAGCGATCACTCACCCTCACCTAAAGCTCACCTTATTAAAGATTTAAGTACACTGTTTTCACTCTCGCAGATTCTTTGATTTAACATTATGCTAAATAGAATTCCCTCTTCTAGATACTCCCCTAAAACCAACCGGGTGAGTGATTTTCAGCTCTCCTGTTCGTTTCAAACATGAAGCCCGGAATAATGCCCTGGGCACAAATAATAAGGGAGAAATCTTACCTATACTAGCAGAAATAACCGCTGACACAGGTATCCATTGTGACCCTTCTAAAATAGGGTCATTGTGGGTTGTTGTGGTGATTGGAAAGAGGGCTGCATCTTGGTAGACAATGATAGTCACGCCCACATCAACCATGTTAACACCTCCTACCACTGGAACTTTCTGAACCAGGGTCCGGGGTAATAAAATGGCGGCATCTAAATCCTAAAGATTTAAAATGAAGAGTAAAAACTGTATCAAAGCTACAAAAGATGGTGCTAAAATAAAACAGAAGTTCAACAGAAGAGAAACCACAAGTGACCACATCTCTCGTAAAACTTTTTTCCAAACTGACCATTTAGAGAAACAAAAAACCTAATAAGGTAATGTTTGGTAAAATTAAAGCATATGATCGATACAACATCACCAAAATCACAAGTCTTGTGTGAGAGTCAAACATGAAGAACAGAAACCGACTTCTAATCAGTTATACCTAGCCGATAATATAGATGACTGAGGTAGTATTGGATTAAAATTAAAACCGTTTCAACAAAAACAAAACTATGCTTGCAATATGAAATAAATGGCTTTTGAAATGAAAATGGCATAGTTAAAAGCAAAACCGAATACAGCATTATAAATGAATGAAAATGAAATGTGAACAAAAATAGGCAAATGAAAATTGGATGCAGCAAATGAAATTAAAATTAAACAGCATTGAAATGAAACTTTAACATCTGACATGAAAATGTGTGAATAATTGGCAGCCATTCTATCAGCCATATCATGTGAGGTAGCCGGGAAGCCTTGGGTGTAAAGCAATGTGTTAACTTCATCATAACAGCCCTCTCCGACTACTTTTGGAACTAGTTTACTTGTACAGGACTCTAGATTATTTTTAATACTCTGAACTACACATTTATCTACTGGTGAATGAACAATTAAGGACATTTGTTCTTAGAGTCTCAGCCAGGGAAAATAACATCAATTCGACAGAAATATTATTTTTCATATATTTCAATACTTGTTTATTGAGACCTAATTGATGACCGAGCATCTATATACCACACAAAATTATGAACTGATTATAAGTTAATATTCCTGAGGTGTGTATTCAGTGTATTTACTGTCAGATCCTTCTTGAGATGGTTTTATATCAGAATTTGGTTCTGAAACACAGAAAGAATGTATGTTGTGCCAACTAATTTGTGCTGGTAAAAGAAATGATCAAGCAATCATGAAACATTTTAGAATAGAAATATTCTGTAGTAAGCAAGTAGTAAATTGTTTTTGTCAGAGCATGAATTAAATTTTTTATGTCATAGATGCATTACAATGAACAGCATTGAAGAAATGCTTTGTTACACATCGTTTGACAACCTGGAGAAGGCCACTTTCGGCTGACTGATGGTTGACGAGATGTCATTTATATTACACATCAGGATCTACAACATGGATGACATAACATTCCCAGCATGATTTACGTTATGACGTATATGTCAATTTGTGCAGCGCGCGTTCTTAAGAGATACCAGGAGAGCATCCCTTGTTGTGGGGACGCCTATCAATGTGTCTCCTTAGATATATGGATACAAAAAAAATGGCTGCTAAAACCACTGCCTGAAATATTAGGTCCAATAAAGGAACAACATGGAATATCCAACCGCTCTGGACCAATCAGATGCCTAGGGTTTTATATGTATGGTGATAATGTACATGTCCATGGAATAGGACGTAGCCAAGGTTGATATTGTTATTACTTATGTTGTATTGCCCTTTGAAGTAGTAAAGGTTGATATTGTTATTACTTATGTTGTATTGCCCTTTGAAGTAGAAAAGGTTGATATTGTTATTAATATGTTCTATTGTACTTTGAAGTAGTCAAGGTTGATATTGCTGTTACATATGTTGTATTGCACTTTGCAGTATATCGGTTGATATTGTTACTAATATGTTGTATTGTACTTTGAAGTAGTCAAGGTTGATACTGTTATTATGCATGTTGTATTGCATTTTGAAGTAGTAAAGGTTGATATTGTTATTAATATGTTGTATTGTACTTTGAAGTAGTCAAGGTTGATATTGTTATTATGCATGTTGTATTGTACTTTGAAGTAGTCAAGGTTGATATTGTTATTATGTATGTTGCATTGCACTTTGAAGTAGTATTAAAGGTTGATATTGTTATTATGTATGTTGTATTGCACTTTGAAGTAGTATTAAAGGTTGATATTGTTATTAATATGTTGTATTGTACTTTGAAGTAGTCAAGGTTGATATTGTTATTATGTATGTTGCATTGCACTTTGAAGTAGTCAAGGTTGATATTGTTATTATGTATGTTGCATTGCACTTTGAAGTAGTAAAGGTTGATATTGTTATTAATATATTGTATTGTACTTTGAAGTAGTCAAGATTGATATTGCTATTACAGATGTTGTATTGTACTTTGAAGTAGTCAAGGTTGATATTGCTATTACATATGTTGTATTGTACTTTGAAGTAGTCAAGGTTGATATTGTTATTATGTATGTTGTACTTTGAAGTAGTCCCAGTTGATACACGTATTGTTGTAATGTATATAATATTGTAGGGTAGAGAAACAGGGCTGGTCATCACCCAGACACACATAACACTAACCTGATCCAAATCTGTCATGTTGAGGGGAAGATCTAACAGGGTCTCAAACTCCTCATCTGATATCTACAGCGGAGACAGGAAGCTACATGTAGGACACTATTTCTTGACTTTTATAGGATTCATTAGGTACAATGTTAACAGTTTGGCTCTTACATCTACACATCATGACAAGCATTTTGTTAGTTTTTTGGGAAAAAACACTTCCTTACTTATAATGTCCTTTTGTACTGACATTTGTGCAAATAAATCTGTCTCACAGACAATTTCTTCTCAGAAACGTTCTAAGTGTAGCACAAGACTGTCAGCATAAATAACAATTTTCTTGACCTCTGACAATGTTTTACATCAGGTACAGTTGAATAAATTTTTAGCATAGTTCCGGTCAACTATATATATGTTGCATTCAGACAGGGAAGGGATTTCCCATCAGAAAATTTATTTAAAAATTTTTCAAATAAATATTCATTTCTATTAATTTTTTCGAGCAAGAACAAGAATGAATTTAAATGTAGTGAATCAATCGTTAATAAAATTCAAGTTCATCAAGGCCATTGTTTGGGTTTTTCTCAAAACAATAATGTTAGTGATTAGTAAGTGGGGGGTGTGTTAAGAAATACAGGACGGGAAGCGCCTTAGCGAGGGGCTATTTGGGAGCGGCAGCGAGATATTAATAAACCTATAAAGGGATTAGTACGAAAGTTAATGCTAAAAGAACCTAAATTACACTTTTCAACAGGTAAGAAAAGTTAAGCCCACAAAGACAAACCTGCTTTGAAAACAATAAGGCCATTGTGTTAGTAGGGGTGGTTAGAGCTAATGATGCAGGGTTAGATATGCAAGCTACTATTTCATCAAATCTAACTGGTTCAACTAAACTAATCAAAAGCCGACATAAATTTGTCTTGTGATATTTGTTTAAACGGGTAAAGTATTTTGTGTGTTTGACATGATGTGCCTGATAACATGGTAGTTCTGAGGTGAAAAAAAATATATATACATGTATTGTTAAAAAGATGAGAACTTCACAAATTATGGAAAAAGTCTTGTCAAAAATAGAATAAAAAGCTTTGCCACAAATCATGAGAAATGATGATTGTGTTGATGTGTTGCTGTGTCTCCTGTGGAAGAGGTAAAGGGGATCAATAATAGGGACTTCCTTTACAGAGTGATTAACCCATCTTCAACACAATGAAAATGTTCCTTTGCTCGACTAGTTTCACGTTTGTATTCACGGTTATTTCATTCAGAAAACGATTTTACAAGCACTTGATTGGTGGAGAGCAGAGAAAAGTCGCATTAAAACTGCCCTGAAATCTTGCTGATGAATTTCCCTGATATATCTCAGGTGGGCTGATATCCAGGTTGATTACATAGGTGTGGTTTCATAACATCATCATCTGTGTCACAGACTACATATACATGTAATCAATTCGTTTATATATTTGAACAAACAACTGCTCTACGTCAGTTTGAAAGTATTAATCTCGAAAAATGTTTTCCTCAAATATCCAACAAAGTCTCAAGCTTTGATGTTCGAGATCCAGCCATTGGAGAAATGCTATGTTATTGATGAAATAAAATCAAATGGATTGGTAAACAGCTGTTCATGGAGGTTGCCTGTATGAATTATCAGAAGTTTTATTTTGTTAAGAATAACGGTGAAATGAGTTTTGGGGGTTGAATAAAGGGATCATTACTACATACAACACAAAATATTATGTGACAAAAAAAAGACAAAGCCACAAAATTAAAAAGAAAAATTTAAAACAACAATAAAATCATGCAGCATAGAAAAGTACAGATCTACAAAGTCAAATACACTAAAACTAAATAGCATTTGAATATTGTAATAGAGATAAAAAAAAAATGAATAATTCATTGTTATGGCAAGTCATCTTACTGAAATTAAACATCTTATTTTGATACTTAAATAAAGTGAATTCGTGATCAGACTATCAGGATCATGGCAATTCTTGAACTCAGCAAAGTCAGATTTAAAACTTAAAATCATTTATACACAACAAATTGAATGAACAACTTTAATTTGGACTCTGAAGCTGAAAATGGATGAAGGCCAATTTAATACTGACATTTGATACTTCAGGACCATTGTTGAATTCAAGAAATAATTTTTTTTAATTTAAATTAATGTAAATTATTAAAATTGGAAAAGAAACATGAGGAATCCATGGACGTTCTAACATACCTCTGTTGCAGCTCTAGCAAACAAAGTTTCGTTCATAGAGTCGATGCATGTCAAACCATCTAGCCCGTTGGAGGGCAAGTTGATCATTCGTTCTCGCCTCATGCCGGTTGTACATGCTATTCCTCGAAAGGACTTCATGGACATTTTTCTCGCCTCAATCGCAATGTTCTCTGACAATACCTGATGATAGGGACCAGCCAGTATTTGCTCTGCTAGAAGTTGTATGATATTAACCAGCCTGAAGGTAAAAACATTTTAAATAAGGTAAGGATTATTGTGATCTTGTCAGTGAATGGAAAACATGGAATTGACTTTCCCTGAGTTTATCGCCATACTTATACATGTAGATTGAGGGGAATGACTGATGATTGTATAATTAATGGATACAATCCTTAAGAACAAAATCATAACTAAAAGGAACAAACTGAAGCCTGAACAGTTTGCCATTTTGATAACAAGTTATTGCACATTATGGCAAATATTATATTTATTAAAGCAGATGATTTTTTTCTTTTTAAAAACTTTATCAAAATTATTAATTAGGCTTTTGCTTGATTCCTCATGTTTGCTTAATTTCACTAATTGTACGCCAGTGTATTTAAACAATAATTGATACTAGCACAACCATAAAATGTGATGTGCCCTTCAGGGCTAAGTAAAGACAACATTGCTACTCTTCAAACACACCGCCCTAATAGCTAAAGGGCCATTCCCAACTCAAAGTTTATGTATATGTATCTCACTATAGGCAAACAAACAAAAATAAATAAAAACTTTACACTTATTTTTCTGAGAGGCAATTTGTATACAATTGAATTCAAGATATCAGTTTTGTTGGTGAGACATATCTGTAATATTGTTCCCTAAAAGATGTGACAGTCCATGACAGTCTGTGAAATCTCTCTGGGCTCATGTCCTGCTGATTTAAAACAAGATTAAAATGTCCTAAAACCACTAAAAAAAACTTGAGGTAATGCCATTCATTTTACACTTGGTGAAATTTCCCCACTCACTGTCAGCAGAATCCATCTAAGAATGATCAGAACAGGATATTATGTCTTGACAAGAAGCCTTCTAGTGCATCACAATTGATGTATCTTGCTTCAATGAAGAAGATAGATTGGTCGTTCACAAAAAAATAAATGTAAAAGAGTATTTATTGTTTCGTCGATAATTTCCTCACCACAGCAGAAAAGTCCATGAAAGCCGAATTTTTCTGTGGTTTCAAACCAGGAAAAGGTAGTAAAAGTAAGAATTTTTAATATAGATGAAATGTCTTTCCTCCACTGATAAATGTTTTATTTCACTGGTTATTCCTCTCTGAACTTTGACCCTGTCAGGACTAAACTGTGCTTTAAATTACATTTATTTGTTTGTTTGATTGGGGTTTAATGCCGTACTTAAGGTTATTATACTCAAATGACCCCATGCCAGCCCAATGGGTGAAAGAAACCAGCCCTAACAATGCTGACAACAAAAAAGACATAACAGGACAAATACAGGACCCTTGTAGAACAATTTACATAAAAAGAAAACATAAACAGACATCATACTCAGATTGGCTTCCTGTTCCTCTTTAGCTCTGAAAGCACCAAAGCACCAAGCTCCATCAAACAACCCACAAAAAAGCCCCATTGGAAGAAACCGGGGTTACGGCAATACTGGTGGTATCTTATAACTGCTTTGGCATTCAAGTTGATATAATCAAGTAGTTTCTAAATGCTACAATCTGATTGATATAACAATATATTTGTTATTGGAAATAATACGGCTAATCATGCCTCGATGATGCAACAATACACTGTTGATTGGAACAAAGATTGCTAAAAATTTGAATCCGCATAAAGCGATGAAACAGTTTTTAGTCAAATTTAGCAGAGAGATCAAAATGATAGCCCAGTTCAAATCCATTTTGCCTACATAATCAATTCTCACTATCATTACAACAGGATATTATGTCTTCATAACATGGCTTCTCAATCATTGTAATTGCCATCTCGAAGCTTCCACAATGACACAGATCGGTAATAAAACTTGTTTTTATCTGTATTTTAAAAAATAATATGATAAAAATGTCTAGGAAACAGATAAAATCCTAACTTTAAGTTTCTATAATACACTTTGTGTGTACAACAAGACGTTCATAAAAATTTAACAGCATTATCAAAAGGTTAGAGCAGAAGATGCTTCTAAAATTCTAATTTTCATTAACAGGATAGTCCCCTAACCTATATGTACAGCATAGTTATTTGCATGTGGCAGCCAACCAACATTCACATCAAGACAGGATTTCATTTCCGAAGAGCATAATATTTTAACCATCATTATTTCTTAGTTTTATTTGATTGGGGTTTAACTTCCCTTTCAAGGGTATTTCACTTATCAGATGACTTTGGCTGGCTCAAATATGGTGGAAAACTGAGATGAAATTCATAATAAATTAAATACTTTGGGGGGCGGGGTCCAGATTAAGCGAGCTGTCTTCAAGGATTTTGAGGACTAAAATTTTTAAGTTAAAATTATTGTGTACTTCAGTTTTTTTCAAAGACTTGTTAATATCTTTAATAAAGTACTTTCAATGTTTTCAAACAACCCTTTCATACCCTGTATATACAGCATATGTAGCATTGGTTTTTCTACAGATGGATGCATGTACTTACCGGGAACATGCCTTGTCTTCCCTCTGAGCATTGGCCAGTAATGTTTTTTCTACATTCATGATGGAGTTTATAGCGTTTAAAACAGTTTGTGATAACTGAAACAAAAACAAACTTAGACATAAAATCATATCTTAAATATATTACTGATAAATTTTGTCTAGCATATGAACAACTAGTTGACAACATTATGGAGGATTACAATTTGTTAAAGAAAAACTCATACACAAACATTTTATATACATTGGCGTAAATGTTAAACCCAGTCTCTCTTATCTATCACTAGAGGTCTTTATGGGGTCTTAAATGTATAAATCTGGTTGCTAGTCCTGCAAATCCTTAAACTTTTTCGTAACATTTTTTTAGACAGAATTTAAATTTAGTATACATTTTTCTTATTGTTTGTTTTCTTTTCTTATTGTTGTGCAAAGCTGTAGACATCTTGATTTAGAAAAACATAAAAGATGTAGGCATGACTTTGTCTCATGCGTATGAATGGTGGGAGATTTATGTGTTGTACTCAAAATTTTGGTCCCGTGAACAGACATCTAATCATGTTAAACAGAAGAACTGCAAAAACATACCAAATATATTAAATAGTTGGGTATAATATCAATATTGAAACAAATTGATTCATAGCAGCAACCAAAAGAAATATTTATCCACATATTTTCTCATTGTATATGTGAAAAGTACATCGGAAGTGTGTTTTGCGAACCTACATGTATATGATTATAGACAAAGCTCAAATTCAATTTTTTTACAAGTTCACTGAACATTTTATTCTATGAAAATTAGGCACAATATACATGTAGCAATCCTATTATCTTTTTGCCCAGTCAATCCTGTCAGCTTGGTTAATTTTCATTCCTATATTTTCTAAACTTATCCAGACTTTTATCCGGGTAATTTTTCCCCTAGGATTGGGCCAGTATAATATCCCCATTACAAGGGCCATAAACATGTCAGCTTTCTTAAACTGTCTGCATGAAGGACTTTACGGATTATGTTACAATAGATGACTGGAATCAGCATAAACGGATCTATAGGCATATCTCTGTTCTTCATCACTACAGCTTATCCTACTACAGTTGGCTTAGCAGTGCTCACTCAAAGCTCTCACATCCCAAAACCATCCGTCAAGTTAAGGGTTTTCACAAATCCATCAAATAAATTCCTAAGTTGGATGATTTGACTACTGTTTAACACCCACTTTGTTTAATTGACTACTCTCTTTTCTATGCTTCAGATGGGAAAAAAAACTATGATTTACAAAGAACTATGGTTTGTTTGTATGTACGATAGGGGTGTGAATTTGTCTGGGCTTTTTTTACTTACAAATAGCAACCAGACAGCAGAATGAAGGATACCAATCTTAATGCCTCTGACATACATTCAAATTGTGTGATGTCACAAGAGTTGACTTTGTGTGGAGCAAAAACTTACCTTTGGGACATCACTGACATATTGAAGTATTCTTGATATACAGTTTGAAGCAAATATCACATCAACTGAATCTCTTAAAACTTGTGAGTTTGGAAAGAACTGCTCAGCTAATTGGGTCACAGATCCTTCCTTGTCAACTTCCCACTAGAAAAGAAATTGATTTAACACATGTAACACAGATATACTTCAGATCTAAAAAAAAAAACAACAAACAAAAACAGCCTCTGATATTGGAAAAACATTTCAAATTCAACCTAAATAAACAGTTGAATAAATTACATTACAAATATCATGTAATAAAGTACAACATGTACAAAGTGATCTTTGTCCTGTATAATTACAAATAAACTCCCAATGATAACAAAATATAAGTTTCTGTCTTAAGAACTTATTGTAAACCACCCGGGAATAAAATATATCTTTTGTTGTTTGTTTGTTTCATTTGGGTTAAATGATCTACTTAATATTATTTCACCCATTTCACTGTGTGCAAGGCCTAAGCATCACTAACAACAAACAAAGATTATATAGACGGGCCAACCTCAAGACGTAATACAAAGACATCACAAACAGATCTGCTTATTGCCCAGAGAGCTTGAAAACATTAAGCTCCTCTCAACCACACACAATATCTTTTGTAATTTTGAAATTTTTTTATCAATAATATATTTAGAATAAATGAAGAGAGAAAAAATGTCCTTGCCTCCACCGAGATTCAAAGCCGTAATCTTTCGGTTTATACAGGCCCAACACTCTACCGATTTATCAATAATATATGTACATTTAAAGTAGTAATATGAACAGAAGACCAATTCAAATAGTAACCCTACCAGCCAGGCATTTCTTTTTGTACACATCATAATTAATTTTATTTCACTCACGTGATGGCCAGAAATTGGGTGAAGGACACCACTCTCATCGTCAGTATAAAACAAACTACAAGCACATTATATAATAGCCAAAAATAAAGACTAAGTTAAATTTAAAGAGAAATAGACCATTAGAAATCAGCATTGTGTTGTCCTTTGGTTAGGAGAGCCCCATTGTACAGGAAGGGGTTACCCACCACCTGTTGTTTTACAGGTAAGTAATACTCACCTCAGCACAAGCCTGTAATTTCCGTGTTGTTTCACTGATGAAGTCACACTGTTTAATATTTAAATCTTCCCAGTGTCCCAGGTTGTTACAGAAATATGTGGCTGGGGCTCGGTTCTGACCCATTTTACAGGGTTGTTGTTTTTGAATTCCTGCCACTGTTCTTTCCCATACATAGACACCTTTGTTTGTCCTGACAGTCAGCTCCGGGCATGACATGGCTGTATCAGAAATTACTGTTATCGTAACAGAATTACTGATATTACCCTGAGGTGTGGAGACACGACACTGCCAAATACCATTGTGCTGTTGCTCAAGACTTTCCAAAACGAGGCTGTGTGTCATAATGGTTCCATCCGGTGAAGTCGCGGTATGTACAAAGATTCCCAAAGTTCTGTTCGTATAGACTTCCTTGCCACCCCTTAACCATATCATTTTGGTGGCTGGGTCAATAACAGATGCTCGACATTCAAACGGTAACTTATCTCCTTGGAAAACAACCTGACTTGTAGCTGGAGTAACTTCGAACAATGATAATTGTAGAGTGTGCTCTGTAAACAGAAATAAGTGGGTATTTATTGTTTCAAAACGACTAAACTGTAGTAATGTTTGATCGGAGTTTAAGACAATTTACAAAATTATACAAAAGCAGGTTTATTGCTACAAACAATAATCCAGCACAGATGTTTGATTGACATTCAAAACATAACAAATAAAGCCTAGTTTTCAGATGACCAGGTGTATTCCAACAATAAATTACACTAACATTACCAAGATGTAAAGCGTTTCCATGATGTTGGAAAGTTTATTTTCCTCCAGTGCCACTTTTATGACAGCAGTGAATTACAATAGTAAGTGGAATATACAATTTTCCTTTAGCCAGAAAGTGAGTTTGATTGTTTAAAATTATACACAAGGATATTTCACTTTATATAAGATGATGGATTGTCCACTTGTTACTGAACACGTGAGCATTTAATACATCAAAATACTAGGATATATAGGCTAACCATGAACCATTGGCCACGGTCAACTAGCCAGAGAGCATGTGAAGGATTCAGCAAGGGGTACAAACCCATAATACTACATGTATATGTGATTTTTAAAAGGAGCACCTGTCAAGTTTTTGGTCATTTGTTGGTCATGAATAATGCTATTTTTGTTTGATTGGTGTTTAACGTCGTACTCAAGGGTATTTCACTTATATGAAGACGGACACAAATACAGAACATCACAAATCTGCTTCCTATTACCCTTTAGCTCTGTGAACACCAGGGCAACAAAAAGCAACCTCTTTTCTCGCCTCTTACGATCGACCGTGGAAGCTGAGGGTGTATTCTGCAGGGCCATGGCACACCCGCTCCCTCATGGGGCATTTTTGTTTGATTATAACAACCAATTACGTTTCAATTAATAGATATCCTGCCAATTATGATTTCCCCACAAAGAATTGTGACGTAGCTGTATAAGGTTTGAACAATGACTTCTTCCCCATATGCATATGTCATCAAGCTTCTGACCAAATTAAGTGCTTTATATTTTTTCACCATTTGAAATCAATTTTTATTGCTCAATTAAATATCGAAAACAAAAACAACATTCCAATTTATGGAAACATGTTTTTAAGACAATTTTGTCAGATGAAAATGAGTTTTTATTAATGCTTGTGTACATTTATATTATGTTTAGTGGATGCAGCAATGGGATTACAGTATACCCATACAAATATTTCCTAAATTCGAGTTTAACTGTGTACATTTATTTAATTTAAAAACCACCCCCACGATTGCCGGAAGCCTCGAATATGTGACTCACTCATATACCCGATGGTCGAGAGGTGGACTCGATCCGGTGAACAGTAAATCGAAGCAGGTTCCATTTTATAGAAAGTGCACTCGCTACCTCTAAGCCACAGCTGCAGGCCAGCAAAGGACTCAAAGTATGTTGCATATGACAGAGTATCGAACTTTACACAAGACCACAATGGCTCTGTCTTGCTCTCAGCATGTGCAACTGCAAGCTATTCAAAATAAGGTAACCTAACAGTTAAGTCCTGCCCTTATTTGTACATATATGTCCAAACTGAGTAAAAAATAATTCAGCCCTAAAAAAACTTAACTATGGTTTCAAATTACACACAAACTGCATGTTTGTTATTGTATTGTCAAAATGCAATAAATGCTGGCAAAGTGTGTAGAAAAAAAAAATCATGTTATCACTAGA